>JAVIWB010002116.1:0-28278 GCA_031893035.1 Dermolepida albohirtum | reverse complement strand
GAAAATGCTTTTTCCTAAAGTGTTATCAGGATTTCGGTGATATCATGGATATGCTAGCTCTATTAAATGGTTCTATTAATTTTATTTTGTACTGTTGCATGAATAGAATGTTCCGTATGACTTTCGGCCAATTATTCAGAAAAAAAATTTTGGCAAAATGGACGTCATCTAATCAATCGGACGTGCACACAACATATGTTTAAAACTACACTATTACAAAAAACGTTGCGCTTGTGATACTACGACTTTGTTATGTATAAGATCGTCTGTATATACCGCATATTTTGAGCAAGAAAATTATAAAAGTGCGAAAAGAATTCTGAAAGTAACAGATGTGTTTTACATTACAAAATACATATACATATACATAATAAATATCATCGTCGATAGAAGGAGCTTTAACAAAATATCGTAAAATGTTTATAAAATTATAAAAAAAAACTCGATTATGTAGCAATATCGTTTCTTACATTTCATATGAACATATTTATACATATCAGGTACGATTTCAGTTTCGTGTCTTTATGAAATCATCAGAAACGATATTCTTTCTAAGTCATGGCTTGGGCTGTTTTCTCCAATGGTCTTAATTTTTTCCAAAATAGTCAAACATATACTGAGATAAAAGAATTCTTAATCTAAATTAATTACTCTTCAAGTGCCTAGATTTTTTGTAAAAAGAACTAGAATTCCGTTCATTAGTGCGCACATCACGAAAAACAATATTCAACCAATTTTTATTAATATTTTTTAGGCCCACTGTTTTTTCGTATGCTTATCGAATAGTAGTTTTTGCTAGTTTAAATATAGCCCTTAACGTTAACTCAGGGTTTCCTCAAAATAAATTAAGATTTTATTTCGTCTTCTAATTAAATTGATGACTGAAATTTGATTATGTATAACCTCTTTACGACAATGTAGTTTTGAAATCTTAATACGTATTTCGTATATACTCGTAATAACACAAAGCAGAACCACACACTTTACATGGGTAATGTACATTGCTGTAACACCAATTTATTAATAATAAAAATTAAACTTAATTATTTATATATAGATACGCTTTATTGTATTCATCGTCAGAAATTCCCCCTTGCAGCACAATTAACGTTACAATTGATGGTATTTCCAGCCGTAATTAATTCATAAAACATTTGTAGAGTGGGATGCAATACTATTTGAAATATCTCTCACCCACGGCGTCAGCTTGTAACTATTTTGGTATCGGCTGTTGTGTTATGAAGTTTTGTGTGCTGTTTATAATTAGTAGTAAATAGTTTGTTTATTAGTAAATTCCCAGACATAATTTACGATGGCTAAAAATGTAAATATTTAGTTTGCGATAGAGAAGGATAATGAACTGAAACGAATACGACTGTAAAAGATACCTGAATAATGCGCGACATATGTACATATAAAAAAAACTCGTCTACAACTGAACATCCAATTTCAGTTTGATTTCATTTTAACAAAATCTACCGTTTCATTTATTAGGTAATGAAGTATTTCACTCATTCTGGATTACTCAAACAGAAAATTAGCTAGTCGGATAATATTACGAAATTACAAACCACCTGTGCGTGATAAAATTGAAAAGAGGATTAAATCAGAATTAAGAATAAAAAACTGTTGTTTTGTGTGACGAGAGAGCATATTATAAAAAAAATCCATTATTGTCATAGCACGTACAACGAAAGTACTTAAAATGTCACGCTCTATATTACTAGCTTATAAAAGAGTAGAAAAATGTACTGCCAAAGTATAAAGTGAAAACTAAACGTAGTGGAAAAATTTGAACTTCAAAAAATCAACTCTTAATCTTTATGACTGACAATGCTACAATCATGCGTTCTCTAGGTCGGTCACTCTAAGAACAATATAGCAACTTCTTTCACGTTACGTCTAATACGTACTTTACGTCTTGTAACAAAAATTATTCGAAGCTATTATCCAGAGATATATAGTTTAATATCACATACAAAAGCTGTATTTCTGGAGGAATAGGGATGTCGGGACATCCCTGTTCCTCCAGAGAAATTCTTACTGTCCAGAGAACATGATTAAAGGCAGCGCTTTATTATTCTCAATATTTCCAAAAAATGAAGTGTGTAATTTTACAATTTGATCCTAAAGAAGCTACTGCCATCAAGAGAAGTAACAAAAAAAATTACAAGATGCTCAAGTTGCAGCAGAATTACAAAGGAGAAGTTGGAAGCAATTGATAAAGACAAAATCCTTCGTTGTCATTGGTGGAGTAACTGCCAATAGTGGACTCTACAAACACAACCATGCTTTCAGCGACAGAAAAAAATTTTAATGTTATAGCCGAAATAGATACTGTGTTAAAAATTTGAATTTAAATTTGTGGTGAAAGTGAATTTACAGATCCGTTAAATATTAACAAAGATCATTTTAGTTATGCGAATATTTGCTGAAACAACTATGGGAAAATACCTGATACTGTAAATATTTAACTGATCCTGTCCGTCGATCACAGTGAAAACGCTATTTAAAAGGAAAGTGTTTCATAACGTTTTATAAGATATGACTTAGTACTTATTTTATGTACTTGTTTCATAACGTTTTATAAGATATGACTTAGTGCTTATTTTATGTACTTGCTACTAATGAGGACGCCTACGGCGCTCCACTCATTTTGACTTTTCTAGTAAATATTATACTCAGCGGTACATATGTATTTTCCGCTAATAAATATTTGCAATATTATGCAATACGTTTACAAGAATAGACCAAAAATATTAGATAAATATATGGTTCAGAAATAACCTTATTATTTATTTTTCGGCCATTAACCTTTAGCACATAAATATTTAATTACGTACCTGGAATTATTTACAGTGAAGGGAGGGACGATATGAGTTTGAGAAATATATTCTCGCAATATAGTAATGTACTTTTGTAAAATCAATAAATTTGCCAACATAGAAACACCTTAATTAAAAAGAAACCAATAAGTACACAAAACAATTATCCACGATAACACTTCAGGAGAAAATATATTCGACAAAGATTCAAAGCACATCACGATGATTTGTAAAGATTATTTGCGTGCCCAAGCAAAACTTAATTGCTTACAAATGATGCCGTAATAGCACAGATTTGATTTTCCGGGAGTTATAATGAGACATCAACAGAAAATTAAAAAGGGTTGATCAAACCCAAACTAGGAGCTTTGAGAGCTTCTTCAAATTAAATTAGATTTTCAAACTAAAACTTAAAAAACTAATGGAACACCACAAGTGCTCTACGCTATAATAAACGCAAAAGGAAATTATTTTTATAAGAATAAAACCTAAAAAAACTGAAATGAATATACAATTATTGCATAATATATGTATTTATCATATTTGTTTGCTTATTATGTATTTATCCATAGCAATAGACATTTTTTAATCAATATAAAGCACAGATCAAAACTGAGAAAAGACACAATCATAAAATACTTTACAACTACTTCTAAGGGATACATATATATAAAACAACTTCATTAAAGTACCTATAATCATAAGTAAGATGTAATGGTGTACATTACTGTCTCGGGCTTAACATAACATAGTTTTTGAAAAAGGACATCCACACTGAAACAAATTACAATAAAAGATTGTTAAAAGAAATGTCTAATATAAAAAAACACAAAACAAATAAATCATAGAGATAATACTTTAATACAATGTGTAATATTCTTATATTAATATACAATTTTTAGCAAACTAGAGATATAAAAAAAGCACTACAGGCAATGAGAAAAATATGACACGAAAGAGAAGTAAACACAAAAGAACATTCTTCTTTTTGCAGTTTTAAAAAATAATTTGCAGATAAGCTATGTAATTTTGGTTGTTTATATGTCGTTCTAAAAACAAATATTGAAGAGATATATTCCAAGTATACAGACAGATTACAAATTATTCGAGGTGGCCATAAAATTGGACCTTTTCAAATCTACTGCAGTTCTCACGTATCATCCGAAATCTCTTGACTTTTTTGCATATTCTGTTAAAGATGGTTTAGATTACGACCCTTTTAACGTCTATGTAATCCTGGCCCTGTTTCACCGGCTTGTGTACTTTAGCCTTAGACATTCCAAATCACTTAACTGATCGAGCTTCCCCATCAGATATCGGATTCACTTCCTCTACGACGTTGATCCTCACAATCCTGTGCGTTTTTATCAATAGATGACTGGTTCCCGATCTTCTGGTTTATTTCTTCTTGCCTTGCAACTTTAAAACCTCTTACACGTTCTTTTTTACTTTTTAGTTTTACTCTTTACTCTATACTTTTTTTTTTGTATTTAAACTACTCTACAATGTTGACTTTCACAATTTTATATGCGTAGATAAACCTGATTCCCCTTTGCCTTCTTGTCTTGCTTTTCTCTTGGAGGTGTCTTATCCTGTATCTTTCAAACCACTCACATGTTATTTTTTACTTTTTGGTTTCGAGTGTTGTTCTATACCCTTTCTATAATATTTTCACGAACAGCAAGAAAAATAACAGTCCGACCAATCAGAATCCCTTTTAACCAAATAAAACTACTCGTAAATGCAAGGGAGTTCTGCCTGATGCTCCCAGGAGAACGTTAATTACCGTACTATCCTACAGCTACCCGAATTTCGGAACGTTAATTATTTATACCTTAGTTTAGGTTTAGCTTGGATATCTTAAGAAACTAGCGTTCTTGAGGAATCCGAATCCCGTACTCACCACTAGTTGTCAACCCCTGAGGGTACTATACATACATAACATTACAGTTCAACACAAAGATAAAGAAACAAATTTTGAGACAAAATATAATATAATGTGTATTATATACGAAATTTATTTATAACACTTATCCCCGGTTTCTCGTACATAGCAGATGTTTGCTAGATATCATAAGTTATCGATAGGGTATTGAGATAAACCCACATCACTATTATGGTTTCTAAAAAGCAAACCGATAATGTTAGATGTGTTGAGTCTCAACAATTGATAATTATTTTCAATTATCTGTTAATCTAACTGCAGCAGCTGCTCAGATTGCATGTGCATATTATTTTTATATATCGTAGGTCGCTATTATCGTTGCTAAAATAATGATAAAGTAAATATTCTATTTTAAAATATTAAGTATAAATACATATGTAAACATAGCAACATTTCATGTGAAATAGCCAACAAACTAACGAGAAATATGCAAAACGTTGGATGTTCTACCGATAACTCCTTGATCAGGACGAAACAACTTTAACAAGTAGATATCTGATATTACGACATTACCAATCGTCTGAGAAAAACTCTTTTCAACCTCTAGATATACGAGGGAGCGTTTTTATATTCGCGGAATGGGGGACAAGGGGTGCAAATAAAAAAACCAAATTATTTTTCTTTTTCAATATATTCACCTGCAAGACGGATACATTTTTCACATCTTTCAATTAACTTATTTACACCCTCATAAAAAAATGATTTCTCTTTATCTGCAAAATACGCCGAAACTGCCTCCTTGACTTCATCATCGGCAGTAAATTTTTTACCCCGCAGCTCTTTTTTCATTTTCGGAAACAGGTAATAATCACTCGGGGCCAGGTCTGGGCTGTAGGGTGGGTGATTCAGAATTTCGAAGCCCACCTTATGCAGGGCAGCTAACTCAACGCGGCTCTTGTGGACAGGCGCGTTGTCGTGCAAAAGCAGAACACCTTTTGTCAATTTTCCCCGTCTTTTCTCTTTAATGGCTTCCTGTAGTCGCTCTAATATTGAAGCGTAATATTCTCCGGTTATAGAAACACCTTTATCTTTATAATCAATCAACAATATTCCTTCCGAGTCCCAAAATACCGTTGCCATGAGTTTCCCAGCTGATTGTGACACTTTAAATTTCTTGAGAGGTGCTGTGCCCTTTTTATGCCACTGCATAGAGTCTTGTTTGGACTCTGGTTCATAATGATGAACCCAAGTTGCGTTTCCAGGAACAATACCACTCAATACACCATCCTTGTCTTCATTACAGAGGTCAAAAAATGCACGCGAACACTCTACGCGCTGTTGTTTTTGCGGCGGCGTGAGCATTCTCGGCACCCATCTTGCGCTGACCTTAGACATGCCGAGATGATCGTGTAGGATTTTAAAAATTGTTGTATCGGATACTCCAACCATTTCTGCGAGTTGTTTCTTCTTTAGTCGAGCATCTTCGAGTACAATTTGTTCAACGTTTTGGATAAGTGCTGGCGTGGTCACCTCAATGCTCCTGCCCGGCCTCGGGTCGTCTTCAAGAGATTCCCTTCCTTGTTTAAATAAACTATGCCACTTGTACACCATGGTTTTTCCTGGGCAAGAGTCGCCGTAAACCTATGACATCTCATTCATTATGGTCGCGACTGATTTTCCTTGCCTGGTAAGGAACTTTATAACGGCACGATATTCGATTTTTTCCATATTTCACTTTTCACTTCTGATTATGTTACTTGGTTGACGATAGCTCAAAGACTAACTGTCTAATACCAATGAAACTTCGTATTTATACTAATCATGAGTCGCTGAACAGGCCACGCCCCCAATGCGCCTACTCACCCCTCTACAACCCGCTCATTCCGCGAATATAAAAACGCTCCATCGTATATGCGATAACTGGCAAGATATCGGACGTACGAGAAAACGGGCATTAATAATGTAGTAAGTACAGCTACGACACGTCGTTTAGAGCACTTCTTTATTAAGATAAAAGGGAAAAAAAAGGAAGAAAAACCTTAATTTTATTTTCTTGTCTTTAAGTATTTTCAAAATTTAGGATAATTACTCACAGAAAATTTGCTAGATATAAGAATTAATAAAATGTTGATTGTTCGTCGTAGTGATCAATAATTTTTTATTATAAGAAGACGCATTATTTCATTAATTATTGATTAAAAAAAATAATTAGTAAAAAAAAATTGAATGTTTTACTCATTCCTTTGACGTATTCAAATGCAATATTTGTAATTAAATACATATTTAACTATTAAGAGCCATCCAAATTTTATAGAATTGTTTATATATATATTGTGCTTTCATATTAAAATGCTACAAACACCGTATCATATTATATTCGGGTCTAGATACCGAATGCCGATCAGAATGTAAAGTGGTGGGACGCGAGTCAGTCGAATCACAACAACGACTGACTACAGATTACAGATTAAGTAGTTGTTCGTGCCGCCTACAGTCAAATTAGTGGTGGGGCTGCAGCTAATACGACCAGTAGTCAGTTATAGTCGTGATTGAAATGACTCGCGACCCACCACTTTACATTCTGATCGGTATTCGGCAGCTAGACCCGAATATAATGTGGTACAGTTTTCGTAGCGAGGTAAAATGAATGCACGGTATGCCTTTGCTATCCCTCTTTGCATTTCTGCCCGTTTCAATTATATCATATTTTGCTAAGCTATACGAAAGGTTTCTTTAATCTTCCACATTTAATAGCACCCGATTGCTAATTTCCTCGAATGAACATGGGTTTATTCCTATAAGTCTACCACTAGTAACTTGGCTACAATATGCCAATATATTTATGAGGTTTTGGACAAATGTGGGAAAGTCAATGATATTTACTCTGACCTATCTAAGGTTTTTCAATTAATTGATCATAAGATTCTTTTACATATACTCAAATCATATGGTCGTGCTCGAACTTCGATCAATCTCCCACGATCCTACTTAAGTCAGTTATTCCTGCTTCCGGTGTTCCTCAAGGATTCAATCTGGATAAGGATCCAGATAAAATCCTTGAGGAATACCGGACAGTAAAGGTACTGTTTACTTTATTTCGGAACTCTTATATAGATAATGTACATAAACTTCAAAATAATGTATTATATATATATATATATATATATATATATATATATATATATAGTGGTAACCAATATTGAGAAGTGTTGCGTGGTCAGTTATACTAGTCCTCCTTCACAGTCATATTATATGGATAGTAGACGAATAATAGATAACACAGAATTTAAAAACTTTTTGTTTGATTCTAGCCTTACCTATAAATCACATATCGCCGATGTTTATTAAGATACCTTGAGGTCTCGAGGTATCAAGTCTCAATGTCTCATGATGAAGTCGAGAGTTCCCAGGCGTATTGCAATAATAAAAGCTCTCTCTACTTTGTCTGCGATGGTATGATGATATAATATTATTAGTATGCTCATGATTCTCATACTTGGAATTGTATTCATCGCAGGTTTAATAAATTTCTGGGACTTTTCTCAAGATAAATTATTTTCACACCATCATATATTGTCCAAGAGTGCATTAAACGAGGCATTTTGTAATATTCTTGATGAAGCTTTTGAGAAACATCATTGATTGACCCTTTATACGAACCGTCTTTTTATCCTTCGTAGCAATTCCAGTCATGCCAGTAAGTTTCTGATTCCACATGCGACATTTAATGTAATACATTTAATGATAACCCATGATATAATTTTAATTATGTCACTAAGATTGTTTTATATTGTTTATTTTCTTTCTTGCACATTGTTTTCTGTGGTTTTAATTTTCTTAAGATAAATATTGTTGTGGTTAATTGAATTAATTAAAAAAGGCAAAAAAACCCACATTAATATTCTTGCTCTGTATACGTATTTCGACAACTAAATTGTCATCATCAGCAGATTATGAATCAAAGTGTCGCACCTGGATTCGCGATAATGCGGACTTTTTGCCTTTTTTGATTAATTTTTTTGGCTGTAAAACACATCACTCAATTATGTACGTTTACTATATACTGTACATAATAACCTATAATTCAACTTTGGCAATATTTTCCAGCTCTTGTTGATTCTCGTGCATTTTTCTAGATTTTGGTGTCATTTCCAACCTTGATACAATGTTTCACTAACCGTTTATAATACTCGCATGCTCTCACACATGTCATTATATCAATTTGGTAGTCTTCAAATTTTACATTTATTAATGCTGTAGTTCGATAAAGTGTATAATGCCAATATTGTATAGAGAGTAAAACTGTACTCATCGATTAAATATATTAACTTAATTAATACTTAATTGATTTTAAAAAGGTATTCAACGGATCAAGTGGATATCCATTATTTTAAATTTCATAAACGAAAGGTCTTAAACGCAGAAAGTATATGCAGTGTCTGAATTCGAATATTTCCTCGCTTAAAAAAGGAGTTAAACATCAAAAACTTATTACTTTCAGAACTCAAACGTATAGATATAAACGTAGTTTCCATGTAAAATTTTATATGTGATTTTTTAAAAAATGTAAACTTAAATGTGTTAAATCAATGGAAATCTGTTATAATAAATAAATACACAAATAGCTGACTTTTTAATTATTCTATTAAGTTTAATCAATGCAAATCAATCTTTTCCTATATACAATGTAATAATTATAGTATTTTACATGTATTTCTACCTTCCCGCTGGCATTTGACGAAACATTTCACGAAAGTAGAACTTCTACTATTCTTGAAGCATCTTGTAAACCTAATTCTTACACTTAAAAAAAGAAATTTGTTATCTCAACGAATTATTGAATTTAATTTGAATTAATCAATAATTATCAATCAATAATCAATTAGTTAAATAAAAGTCATGCACAGGAAAAATACTTAAAAACGTGAAATTATCTAACTTGAATGTTAAAACTTCCAAATGCTCACTAGATTATACACTCCGCGCAACATGAATAGGACCAACTGCATATATGACATTTGTAGTTGGTATAAACATGGTAGCGCGCTGAAATTGTTATTTTCGAAAATAAGAGGGTTGATAAAAAGATGTATGTAGGTACCAAATATAATTTTTGTAAAAGTCAGTGCAAATGTGCGTTACTAATGACAATAAGTAGAGTAATTAAACGCCACTTGAATACGACCAATCTACAAAATAAAAGATTCGTTTGCAATAACAAAATACTTTATTGTTCAATAATGAGTACTTTTGCCATTATTTCTTATAACCTCAAATAGTCGGGATGGAATGGAATTATACAGGGTTCTCAAGTAGTCAACGGGAAGTTCCGCCCAACTTCGTTTCAGCGCCTGCTCTAGTTCGTCAGCGCAACTGAATTGGGTAGCATTGGAGTATAATTTACGCGACAACCATCCCCAAACATTTTCTATGATGTTCAGGTCGGGGGAGAGCGATGGCCAATCGAGAACCTCCATGCCTTGTTCTTGAAACCAGCGTCGAACAATGCGCGCGGTGTGAATACTGGCATTATCCTGTTGGAAAATAAATGGCCCACCTGCCATAACGTTGGAAAATTTGTCTTTCACCTGTTGCAGCAGCTGGACGTACTTTTCCGAATTCTGTCTGCCCTTCAGTATTACTAAATCAACAGGTCCGTTATACGAAACAGCTCCCCATACCATGACTGAACCAACATCGGCTCGCCTTCGTGACTGAATCACTTCATCTTTACGTAAATCGTGGAAATAATAAGAAAACCCATCCGGGCCATCTAAATTAAACTTCTTCTCGTCACTGAAAATAACAGTTTGCCATTCTCTTGTCCACCCCATTTTTGCTTGAGCAAACTGAAGACGTGCAGTGCGCCGAAATTCCCTTAAAGGAGGCCGTCGTTTAATTTTCAAACGTTTTAAATGCGGACAGGTCTTCAGTAACTTCTGTACAGTTCTTACCGATGCATTCGTTCCAACGTTATTCGCGATTTGTCTTGCCGTTAATGCCGAATTCGATGCTTCGCGTAATATGGCTCGACGTTCTCTCTTAGTTGTAACGGATGTTGTTCGCCCTTTCCCGTTTTCCATAATTCTCGGGATCCCTAATAAAATTGTTCACAACCTGGTGTGATCGACTTATTTTCTTTGCAGTAGCCCTTGAGGAATACCCTTCTTGATGGAACGCTTTAATTTTTCCAATTTCTTCTATACTTAAGCACTTCTGTCGTCCCATCGTTGCACAATACCCTTAATTACAGATGTTTGTTTATCCGGATACACGTTGTAACTCGACACTCATCCGGTAGCTTACTATTAAATACTGGTCGTATCCAACCGGCGCGGTGCATTTTATATGTATGTGGTACTTACGTCACCCAATGCATAACGTTAGGCACTATTGCGCAATAATGCGTATTATTTGCCATATCATACCATTACAAACTTGCATTGTATTTTTAGTAAATGAATTGTTTTTCAAACCACCGAAAGCTTGCAACAAGTCGGGTGGTCCTATTCATGTTGCGCGGAGTGTATTATGAGAATTTTAAAATAAGCAACCAATTGATTTACGTTTTCTAAAAAGGAAAGAATCATATATTTACGTTCACATACGTACATGGGCAAAAATGCTTTCACTTCTATCCGAAAGATAGACGTATAGTTCTCTCTTACTACTAAAAAGTTTCTTTGTTCAAATGCTCAATATTTTGCTATTTACAGCATCTTCAGAAGCTGCTAAACAATTTTTAATTTGTTTATGTCATAGATAAACATTTTAAAATTTTATTAGCAACCAACATGTAAACATACGAGGGTGGTTCCATAAGTACCCGACCTGACCAAGAGATGGCGGTAGTTGTTTGAAAAATATCACTGTATTAGAAAGTATACAATCTATAAAGAATATGTTTTAAGTTTGAAAACGCCACGTTGTTTAGTATTTGTTTGGCAGCCATCAATAGTGATCGTTTACAGTGAATTTGTAAAAATGGAGAAAATTGATCACCGTTACGTGATACAATACTTTTATTTGAAAGGCCTCACCCCAAACGATATAAAAGCTGAACTGGATTCTACTCTGGGTGAATCTGCTTCTTCAGTGAAATATTGGGTAGTAGAGTTTCAACGAGGCCGTACATTTCAAAAAGTGCGGTACATCGCATATTATCTGAAAATTTGGACATGAGGAAGCTGTGTGCAAGATGGGTTGGGTTGAGTGTTTAGCGAAGTTTCGCAGCAACAAAGCAGAATTTTTGCGCCATTTCATAACCATGGATAAAACATGGGTCCATCACTTCATACCCGAAACAAAGGAACATTCAAAACTGTGGATTCGAAAGGGAAAACCGGCTCCAAAAAAGGCGAAGACCGTTTCATTTGCAGGTAAGGTCATGGCTTCGTTTTTTTGGAATGCACGCGGAATAATTTTCATTGACTATCAACGGCTAGTATTATGCGAACTTATTGCAAAGTTTGAGTGAAAAATCAAGCAAAAACGGCGGCATTGGGCTAAGAAGAAAGTGTTGATTCATTAAGACAATGTATCAGCTCACAAATCCGTTATTGCAATGGCCAAAATTAATGAATTAAAGTTTGAATTGCTACCTCATGCACCTTATTCGTCAGATTTAGTCCCCTAGGATTATTTTTTGTTCCCGAACTTGAAAAATGGCTCAGCTGTCAGAGATTTTTCCAACGATGAAGAAGTGATGTGGGCAGTTAATGGCTATTTTGAGGAGCAAGACGGTTGTTATTATAAAAACGGTATCAAACTTATTGAACTTCGCTGAGAAAAGTGTATGGAACTGAAAGGAGATTATGTTGAAAAATAAATATATTTCTTTCCAAAATTTTTGTGTTTTCTTTGTTGAGTCGGGTACTTCTGGAATCACCCTCGTACATAATAAATAAAGCTCATGTATTCTGACAACTAACATCCTATACGGTACAACTTTTACGTTAAAACTAATTTTAAAAACAAATAAACCTTATCGAAGAAGGTATGAAAAGCGAAGCATTGAGAGAAAGGAAAGGTATAGTTTATTATTAAGCAATACTTAATTAAATAAAAATAAAGTGACACATGGGGAAAACACTTCAAAATATTAAGTTATTGTACTTCAATGAAAAAAATTCAAATATTACTGGACTAAATTATAATAATTTCAATATAAGGAATATATGCTTTACATTTAACAAAAATAAGTGTTCATTCAACAGTATTTTCAGGTTGATTAACAGAGCTTCGAAAAAAGAAGAACTACTCATTTATGTTCGCACACATGTATGGACAAAAATTACGTCTTTTACTTGTTCAATGACGATTAAAGCGATATAAATGTTTTCACTTCTTTTTGAGAAATGGTATAGATCTCTATTACTACTATATATTATTGCTTCAATACTAAAGCCAACCAGTCGTGATAAACAGACTATCTGATGTTGGCTTGGTTAGCAGTACTTTCCATTAATTTTCCACCAATTATATTGCGTTTAGCAATTAACCGTTTAAATGCACACATCGTTTGGTCAATACTTCTGTGCGATAGCGGTTAAAGCGATATACATTCGATGGATTATTTTGTTTTGATAAGTCTACTTTCTTCCTTGCACCAAAGAAAATTTTGAAGTAAAAAGTTATAATTTAATCTTAACTATCGATTGCTTTTATTCAAGGTACAAATATGTAGAAATATCGAAGTGTTATGTTTACTTAAAATACTTTTCTATTTGTCCTAAAAGCGACAATTTTTGATTTTAACATTTTTAAATGTTTTATATACATTCTCAGTGCATAGATATTTCGCATTTACATTATTTAATACATGAGGAAGCTTATTCTTTAAATCGCAGAAGGTTTGTCAAGGCCCCAATTTTTACAAAAACGATATAAATACCTAGAATATATGCGGAACAGTCGCTCTGGAAATTATTGTATTACGTTTGAATAAAATTACAAAATCAGAAAATATATTCTAACGAAATATATAGACAAAGAAAACTTCTATAGTTTGATGCCTTTGGCAAAGTAAAGTACTGCTTCGACTAAAAAACGGCTCCACATCATAGTTTTACTTTCTCAATTTTCTTTCCATTTTAAAGTAATTAATCATACTAGCAATAAGTTGTTAATTTCTTTATTCACAATTAATCTATTTATTATAACCTAATATTGTGGTGATTATGTGAAGTTAAAATACAAAACAAATACAGATGTAAAGGTAAATGATGCAAACAAATATTCAAATATGCTTCATAAAAAATAATACAATATGAATATTCTGCGCGTATAATTTTTAACTTATTAGCCATCAGAAAATAATCCATACAGCATAGAGCATATTGTGTTACATGATTATGATATGGCCACGAAGCGGATCATTACTTATCCCCAGCTTTATTCACTTTGATATTTTTCTGTGAAGATCTGAAGCAGGTTAGTTTTTCCTCGTTAGTCATGAAAAAATTATTGATATTGCATCAAAATTAATCACATTGCACATTTCGAATTTATTGGTCTCTGGTGTTGGGACTTAACTCTTTTCAAATTTGAGTCGCTGCCTGGTAGAGAGTCAGTTGCATAATAAATGTCTTGATTACTCTAAATCTTGAATTATTCAGTTACATTTTCTACTAAATATATATCTTGGGTGTTGAATTATGCCAACACGTATAATTGATTACAGACATACAGAAATGAATACATTATGTCAGATCGTGTGGATCATTCCCATCTAAAATTACTTTTCAGTCTTACATGCGACACAATAAAACTAAGATTTATTCAAGACACTTAATCAATTACCAAAGCCAATTATTTACGAAAATTAAAATTTCTTTTTACATATTGGTTTAACCATGAATTCAAACAAAATTATTAATCCTGATAACGCTTGCTTCCTACATGATTTTACACTAAACTATTTCTCAAATTATTTTTTTTTATATTAAAAAGCAAAATCAAGTGATTATTAGCGCAAAGTATTTCTAATGCAAATATATACAAGCCTAACTTTGAAAGAATAACGATATAAGAACATTTTTTAAATTTTCAAATACCTTCTAAACATCGCTTCTATATTTTCAAAATATGCCATCATGTCTACACTTCATTGTTCTAAAAACCTTTGCTTCACCCCTTCTTAGAAAAACAAATTAAAGTAATTACTTAAAGCGAAATCTAGGCTAAATAAAAATAGAAATCCCCATTCGTGAACTGCATCTGCAAGGATTTGGCGAGAAGTGAGACTCGCGTACTAGCATCATTTTTCAGTAAAACGACATAATATTTAAATTCTGAATTTTTTTTTACCGTAACAGAAATTTCGCCAGTTAGGTTTGGTTAATTTCTGACATTTGATTTAAAAGTTACAGCAAATTTAGTACTTAATAAAAAATTTTAGAGTGCATAGCGTATGAGTTAACCTATTTATTTTCGAAATATACAATAAACTTAACTAAGCTCCTTCGAAAGTCACAATTTATCAATTGAAATGTGGTGGTATAAGCATAGAAGATAGTGTATAACAACGAGCATCAAAAACTAAAATAACACTGGAAATGATTGAATTGTTAATATCATTTTGAGCGATCGAAAAATTGACATCATAGAGAAGGAAATTTTCATAGACTATCTCGTAAAGCATCAATCTGTTAACGAAACATATTAGGTACCATTAACTACTACTAAACAAGTTAAAAAAACCAATATCTGAAATAATGTCCTAGAATGATCTATAGGCCGTTGTGAAGGGTATCCTTGTTTACTGTCCTGCTATTTGTAAATACGTTGAGTCTCTGCTTATTATTCCTGACTATTGTTTGTATATGAAAATGCATTGTTTGAAGTGTAATACAGCAATAAATGAGAAATCTGATAGATTTATTAAATACTATAGCTGCGGTAGACCGGTGCACATTACGTGTTCCGACCTTTCGGATGCTGAGTTAAAGTGTTGCACTCTCAGGTCCAATGCTAGGCATGAACTGAAATACATATGCGTAGGGTGTGAGAAGGGCGCTCACCAGATTCCCAAGCTGATGGCTTTGATTACTGAACTAAGGCAGGAGATTCGTGACATAAGGGAAAGGTATGAGGGTTTGACTGGTTCTGCAGCCCCAGTTACTGGAGCATCTGTAAATGAAGTTGTTGGGGGGAGTGATTTTTGACTTTTGTCTCATCTTTCGGCCGCAAATTACTAGTGTGTGCTCGGAGGCCTGCAAATCGCTGGGGTTTGTATTCCGCATCTCCAAATACTTCTGTGACCCAGTTGTGCTGAAGACCATATACTACGCTTATGTTATGAGCAAACTAGAGTACGCGTCACTGGTCTGGTCTCCGATATATGCTTGTGAGAGCTTGAAGTTGCAGCGTGTTCATCGGAAGGTTCTCAAATTCCTGACCTTCAAGATTAGTGGTGCTTACCCGATGAGGGGTATGTCGCAAGGGGAGCTGCTTATTGAGCATAATATGTCATCGTTGCATGTTAGGAGGACGGAACTTTGTGGTAGAATGTTGCGTTGCTTACTCGGTAACAGTGTTGCCCCGTCTGAACCCCAGGTGCAATGTGTCCTTTGTGTCCTACTGTATATATATTTGTAATGATTTTTGTTTCACTTGCTTTACTTTTATACATTACTTTGATTTAGCATTTATTTTTATTATATCTATTGCACACATGTCCAAACTCAGTTTTATAATTTTGCATTTTCCTGTTATTAGGCTACTAGCTTGTTGGAAATAAAGGTCATTATTATTATAGAAAGTTCTCTTTCTTACGATCGCGCGTTCTCATAGTTGTTCGCGAAAAATTCTATAAATTTATATTTCAAGTCGTACCTCACTCACACCATTCGTCCCAAGTTACTTCCACATACTTAACAGTTTGATATAATCTTCCCCAAGAAAAGCCAAGACTGTCTATCAACTGATAAGATAATAGCTACGTTTTTTTTGTGATTCGAAAAAGGTAACCGTTAACAGTATTATGCCGTTCTACTAGACAAGTTGAAGGAAACGATTTCTAAAAAACGACATAAAATGTCCTACAATAAAGGTACCTCCTAGCAAGACCTTGTCATACTAGTCGCAAAATTGAATCAATTGAGATTTCAGGTTACTTCCACTTATTTCCCGAACTCAAACTTCTCCTTGCTAGAAAGAAAGTTCAGTCGGATGATGAATTTCTTTTAACAACATAGCAGTATTTTGCCTATATTTAAGGTCATTACAAGAACAGCTTAATGGCACTTCAGCATCGTCGATCCGATTGTGTTGAAATTAGAGCAGAATATGTCGAAAAATAACTTTAAAAAATTAATGCCTTGACACATTTATTTCATTTCGACAAAATCATCATCGCAGAGTAGTAGAGACAGTATAGACAGATATATTGTCATACAAAATCTTTACGTCTTTCTCTAATTTTCCCCGAAATCACAGCCAAGATATAATATGTATCATCTACATTAGTCATCATGTTATGTTTCTACACCCATCTACGCCTGATAGGGCATCGGTTATTTTTAAGATGTGAAAATTCCAGCCTTACACCAGTCTCAGTGCAGCAACTAAAACAGTTAAGCCCTGAAGATGTTCCATACAAGTGGTGACGAAACCTTGGTACCAGAATTATCGAAGACGCGGTTCCACCCCGGAAGCCAAGATGAAGAAAGTATGGACAACGACAGCGGAAGTATCCCAGATAGATATGTAATAATAAAAATAAAGTACGAGACATCCAAAATGCGTTATTTATTCATTGAGTGATAATAACTATATATTTTTACATTTGCAATTTTTTAATAAAGACTGTCCTATTTTCAAATTGAAAATAATTAGGTTTTTCTTAATTCACTTGCAATTTCTAAATTCTTATGAAGGATATATATATATTAATTTTACAGCAAAATAATTGGCAAATAAACTTCGCTAAACTGACAGTAATTGTATCCATTACCCTATATTATTTCGTTTAAGTTCTACAATTTATCTATCATATACAAAATACATTTAAAAATATTATTATATTAAAATTATTTCAGAAGTTTTAGTTTTTTAAATTATTCGTGTTAATAAAAGCAAAGGCTGTATTTGCAGCTTCTACCTCTTTAGAAATTGAATCTTTACCTATCTACCTTCCACGAAAGCAATTGTATTTGTATATTTTTATCCTTCATAAAATTTATAGTTTCTCTGCAAGGGATAATAAACTATTGCATAGCTGAAAATTCTATAATGTATATAAAATATGTAAAGTAATAATTATTGTTAATGAAAGAAAATACTTCGCCTTTTGTTTAAGTAAGATACACAGCAAATACAAACTGCTCATCAATCCAGACAAAATTATATTAGCATATAAAGTTTGAACTAATGGCTCAATTTGCTCAGATGGAAGAATCCACTTACGTTTCCTTCAGACTTTCGTCTTTGTCACATGTGCAAGCGCGAATTTTTGTTGAATCTCAGATAACAAAGTTTTAATTCCGTTAGGTCTTTGTTAGAAAACAAAGAAAGCTTGGATGAGATATGAAAACATTGTATTTTTACTAGGTAACAAAAAGATTCAAATTTTAAAAATATAGACAATGATATGTTATAAAACTTAAGATATATTACGGACACCAAATTACACTTTTTACGTATTATTTTATGTAGATTACTTTCGTAAAAGTTTGGGGAAAGTAAGTTGAGAGAACAAATTGTCTATAAATGTGTAAAAAAATACATTGAAGACACCAGAGACAATGAAACAAGAATATGATAAAATGCATATAGTTAAAGTTTACTCCAAAACGAGAACTGAGAAATTTTTAATTTGTATGTTAATTAAAAGAGAATAGTTAATTGATAGTTATTTTGTAAGCCAATATAAATCAAAATTGTTAAATTATATATCCACTTTAAAATGAACACAGCTCAATATAATCTGTAACATTAAATTGCTGTTTCAAGGCGTAGTTACTTATTTTTGTATAGACAGGTAGCTTCAACACTGCCATTGCCATTTCAAACTTATAATAACGTTCAGCTCTAAAACGAGTACCTGCTGTAACAAGCAACTATTTACGGAAAATATACGTTTAGAAAATTATGATGTACTTAAAATATCTAAAACCTAAAATTTTCTGAAAATACTGTTATGCGAAATAAAAAACAAATAAATAAACATCTTATTAACAGGGAATCTTGATGGAGCCTGTGGTTGATTAACTTAATCACTAAAAATTGATATATGTATATTTGTATTCTGTATACGAATTTGTCATCATCAGCAGATAATTAAACAATGTCGCACCTGGAAAACTACGACAAAATACCTGTACGAAAACAAATTCCGCACACGAACCCTACCGCCGAAAGCCAAAACGCACAATGTGCGTTTTGGCAATCGCAACTTAGTTATCGAAATACGTATACAGAATACAAAAATGAATGTGGAAAGCGCTTCAGTGATTAAATCTTATTAACAGCGATGCCATAAAATAAATTGTTGTTTGTTTATCGGTAGCAATAGTGTCTTTACGGATGAATATGTTAGGGAGGATATTATATTAGCCGTTCATCATACTTCTCACTATTCTTGTAACATTGCACTAGTCGGTGGGATTTATTTTAAATGTAGCCAATTGTGACCAAGTATTTTTAGTTACCCTTACATGAGCAGATGGCGCTGTCCTTTTTCTTTAATTTTTTTTTAATGCTTTTATATTTGTAATATTTAACTTTACTAATGTTTAGTGTTGATCACTTTATATTATTAGTATTATTTTCGTTCTGAAATAATAAACGGAAAGTTAAAATTTATGATATAGATGCATACTCAGAAATTATTAAGCTGACAATTTTGAAAGAAGGAGAAGTACCTACCTATTCCAACGTTTAAAGTCAAAAGAAGTGTTTTATAAACCTAACTATAAAGAAATTATTACGCCTATGTAAAGAACTTCACTGAAAAAGTAAAGTGAAGCTAAAGTTCGTAAAGTTAGTAGAATTTATATATGTTGATTCACGTTATCGGCAATTTATTTATATATTTAGTAATAATTAATTTATTTATATATTTAATCCATTTTGTAGGTTGAAGATCCTATATTTTTACGTATATTTCCATTTTTCCAAGTATTTCCGAAATTTTAATATTGTATTTATATAATTTTCTCTAAAACAACATTTACACTTAATATTTCATAAATAGATGCGAATGATCAGATAGATAATTTACTCCATTTTATGAATAAAATACTATTAACAAAAATAAAACATTTTTTTCAATAGTATTAGGTGCGCAATTAAGTTCTCGCTGTTTTTTTTGATGAAAATGCAACTTTATTGTGAATAAATGTTTACAAGTTGAAGTTGAATTTGATGGAGCCTGTGGTTGATTGACTTGATCAATAAGGTTGATATATAACCCCTTTCCACATTAACTTTTGTAAATTCTGTATACGCATTTCGACAACCAAGTTGTCATCATCAGCAGATAATTTCAAAGTGTCGCACCTGGTAAAACACGGCGAAAAACAATTGTACGAAAATCAAACTCCGTACGCGATCCACACCGCTCAAAACCAAGATGTACACTATCGCGTACGGAGTTTGATTTTCGTACAATTGTTTTTCGCCGTGTTTTACCAGGTGCGACACTTTGAAATTATTTGCTGATGATGACAACTTGGTTGTCGAAATGCGTATACAGAATTTACAAAAGTTAATGTGGAAAGGGGTTATATATCAACCTTATTGATCAAATGTTTACAAATGAATCATTCAAAATATTGCCCATCGCTAGCGATAACTTTTTCCCATCTTTCTAGCAGAGCTCGAGGCTATCCACGTAACAAGCCATTTTGAGATGTGTTCATATGAGCGGAACTGCTGATTAGCCAGACCATGTGCCACCGAACGGAACAAGTAATAATCGGACTGCGCAATATCTGGGGAATACGGCAGGTGGGGTAGGACCTCCCATTTGAGCGTTTCTAAATAGGTTTTAACGGGTTTGGCAACGTGGGGCCGAGCGTTGTCATGCTGTAGAACCACTTTCTCGTGCCTCTGCTCGTATTGTGGCCGCTCATCGTGCAGTGCTCGGCTCAATCGCATCAATTGAGTTCGATACCGTCCCCAGTGATGGTTTCGTTCGGTTTTAACAGCTCATAATAAATAACACTGCCCTGGTCCCACCAAATACACAGCAAAACCTTCGCAGCGTGAATATTCGGCTGAACCGACGTTCTCTTGTTCTCTTTGGGTTGCTGTAATGAATCCATTTTTCATCACCCGCAACGATGCGATGAAGAAAACCCTTCCTTTTTTGCCGCTGGAACAGTTGTTCACAGGCGAAAAAAACGACGCTCAACGTCTCTTGGCTTCAAATCATAAGGAACTCAAGTTCCTTGTTTTTGAATCATTCCCAACGCATGCAATCGCTGGGAAAAAGCTTGGCGGATAACTCCTAATGCTGAAGCAAGCTCTTTTTGTGTTTGGCACGGATCCTCATCGAGCGATGCCTCCAATTCAGCGTCTTCGAAGGTTTTTGGTCTTCCTCGACGCGAACGGTCGTCAACATCGAAATCACCGTCTTTGAAGCGACGGAACCAATCGCGGTACGTTATTTCACTTAGAGCAGCATCTCCATAAACTTTTTGGAGCTCTCGATGCGCTTCAGCCGCCGTTTTCTTCGAATGAAAGACGAAAAGCAACACTTCCCGCAAATGACAATTATTTGGCACAAAATCAGACATTTTCACACAACCAAAAGTAATGTGTCAAAGCGGTTTGTTTACCATATGTCTAAGCTTGGTTCATGACGTTTTGGTTATGTCACAATCGACCAGCACTTATTACTGGAGCCAGCTCTTGGAAAACAGCGAGAACTTAGTTGTGCACCTAATATTTATCTTATCGGGAACAAATTATTTGATTAAATAATTTTTTCCCATGCAATAAATCTATATAAATAATTCATAAAAATATAATTATACAAGAGAAGTAGTAATCACAAATAGTGTAAGTAAACATTTTAATATAGAAATGAGTTCTTTTATATTGGTAATAAAACATGATAGTGACGAGATTGACGAGGTAAATCAACTGCTAAATAAATTTCACTATATTTGTGTTTTTAATCACTAAAGGTTGATATATAACCCCTTTCCACATTAATTCCAAGACGCACACTGTGCGCACAGCGTGTGTGTGTGTGTGGCTTTCAGCGGTACGGATGGTGTGCGGAATTAATTCTTTCGTACGGGTATTTCTTACTGTAGTTCTCCAAGTACGATACTGCTTAATTATATGCTGATGATGACAACACAGATAAATACAGATTTACGAAAATTAATGTGGAAAGGGGTTATATATTAACCTTTAGTGATTAAGTTAATCAACCGCAGGCTCCATAAAAATCACCTTCCTATTTGTGTATATTATTCATCGTATTATATTATAAATGCTTTATGCCCCATAGTGACACAAACAAAATATAAAGTCATTTTACAGCTTATTAACTAAATATGTATAGAATTGCTTTGAAATCATCAAAAACAATAACAAATACATATATACTCAGAGCTGCAAAATTTTTATAAACGGCAACTACAGAAAAATCTAAACTTAGTATGTAAGACGTAGCAGTATTTTTAAAATGTATGATCAAATCTAATTCACTCTGACATTAGCCTAATGCCATACCACTTAATTCGTCTACTGCTCTAATTCCCAGAACTAAATTAAGATAAAACCTTAATTAACTGAAGTCAGGGGATTTATTTTAATGGAGAAAAATCCACTTCAGCAATTTCCTCATTCGTGCTTACGCTCGTTAAATTATGTTAAGCATAAATTACTCCGAAGCACACTACATACTAAAATAAACAACTTTCGAATTTAATTATTGGCTGTTAAATTTTTAAATAAACCAACGTTCAGTATTTAATGACACTATATAGAAAAAATATTTGACAATTTCCAAATTTTAAAATAATATTGTATGTACAAAATGAGTATTTGTTGAATTCCAGATAACAAGTTTTATATTACATTAGGTCTTTTTTAGGAAACGAAAAAAGCTTGGATAAGTACGACACAATCATGGGCAGACTTGGGGCAGGTTCGTACTGAGTACGCAGTGCCCTCGCTAATGTATTGTAATAAAACAGATGAAATACAGAATTATAAGTTAGTGCCGAGCGGCTCTTCATGTAAGGCGAACGTATAATTATTTAGTATGACGGTCATGCGTAAGGGAAAAACCATTGATTGACACAGTTTATTGATGAATTTCTGAATAGTATATTATAATGGTATACAACACCAAAATAAGAAAAATAACATGCCACCAAAAACGCACCTTGTAGCAATGTTATCCAGAGGTGGATGCATTAATTTCAAATACCAAAAAAAGCTTTTGAAATCGTTCAAACGGATTCGAGAATGCCACAAATGGTGCCCCAGTATTCCTGAGCCACCAGAGCCAATTCTCACACGTTGGGGAACATAGTTGAAAGCGGCTTTACATTATTGCGAGAATTTCCAACAAGTAAAATCTGTGGTTCTTCGATTGAAACCTAATGAAGCTGCAGCAATTAAAGGAAGCCAGAAAAGATTCGAAAATACTTCCGATGAAATCGATTTAAAACAAATTTACAACAATTATAAAGGTTTATAGAAAAATGTCAAAACACGCGGTTGTCGCTAGTGGAGTCAATGCAAATCACAAACGATGTACACTCACTGCTAGGGCTACAAATGACATAAAAAATATTTGTATTGTAGCAAAGTCAGAGAGTGTTATAGACAAAGATTTCTATTTTACCAGATTAAGACCAATATCTGCGATATAAATGTGAAAGATTACATCATTCTGCAGACATTTTGTCAGTCTCATCCATTTTGCGCTACGCGACAACAGCCGTAAATAATGCTGGCCCGCGGTAAAAATATCATCCAGTCATGAGTTTTTAAAACTATGTAAATCAAATAGTAGGTATTTTAAACAATATAATAAAAAAAACTTAAGAGCATTATATAAGAGCTTTCCGATTTGAAATAAATTCATCCAGGATATCCGAAATGCCGTCAGAAATTTGGTGATTAAGCTTACTAAGCCAACTGACCCAATTACGGCCAGTCCCTTTGCCTTTAGGCGGTTTATAACTTTAATAGGAATCTTAGGATTTCATATGCTAACTTTTAGAAAATAAAATTTATAATAGATAACAAATTGCTATACAGAAAAATATTGTTTGTGTTTATAATCCGTACCTGCGAGAATAATTTTGATTTAAAATTTGTAAATATCTGAGATAACAAAATGTTCAATATACGTTCGTACGACAAAATCCGCACGAAACAAATTCCGTACACGATATTTACCGTCGAAAGCCTAAACAGTGTGCGTTTAATTTTTGCTTCTCTAAAACCTTACGTAGCACACATCTGTGATTATTTGGCCTTTTTGAAGGTCACCAAAAAGAAGAATACGTCCTTCATTATTAAATGTAAAAATACATAAACAACCACCATACATGGTGTCAGAAGTGAAGAAGATAATAAAATAACAACAAAGCAACAAATACTCAATAATGTGTCGCTTGCTTCTGACAAAAAAATGGAGGGAAATGTACGAAAAGAAATATTACGAAAACAATACTCCTCGCCGAGGAGTAAATAAGCTTATGTAAAGCTGTTTCGAAAACATTTGTTCTGTTAGACCACAATAGTACCGATAAATAATTGGCGATGGCAGACGAATCTTCACTCTTGAATTTGGAACACACTTATCAATTTCCACGTAAAAGGAAATGTAGACGTTCTTAAAATCAGATTAAATCAGGTTAAAAACACAGAACAGAACTGCAATTCGATAACATATCGAACCCAGATGTTAATTTGTTTTTTAGTGACTTCATCGCGATAGGGACTTGCTTATACAAATTGTACAAAACGTTTATTAAAAAAGCAGTTACTATTCATCACAAAATTGGAAGAGTCACTAAGAACACTACAAAAATAATCGTCAAAAGCATTGACAATCGATTTCAGAGTATTATAAAAAAATCATCTTTATGCAAGGTACTCGGTATCCTATTAAACCTCTTCTGAAACCAATAAACGACCAGAACCTTGTAGAATCTTGACGTATGCTATCTTCAACCTCAGCGCGTAGCGTGAAATTGCTGTCTTTATTTGGAACTTTAATGAAGCGCACGAGTCTTTAAAAGCCCATAAATCTGAATCGGGATGCCTTCTTCTATATATTTTACGCAATTTGTTCATAAACCTAATATTTTTAATTATTTTATTGCACCACCACTTCAGATAAATAAATTTACTATTTCGAGGACCCCTGCAGATAGGTATGTATTTGTCAAAAGCATCATATAAAGTCCAATAAAAAAAATTATACAAATCGTTAACATTATCGCACCTTTCTAAAAAAGTCCAATCAATAACATCGATTTCTTGACAAAGACCACGGAAATCGGCTCGTCGAAAGTTGTATACTTTTTTTATTATTATTAACGGGAAAGCTAATCTAAACATTTAATAAATCAAAAGAGGCATCCAAAGGTGGATGAAACGACACATCTTCCTTCACCAACGGGAAATTATCATGCACAACATCGCATTTCAAATTGGCAAAGAGCAGCTGCAACATATTTCCATTTAAATTTAAAACTCTATTGAATTGCCTAAGTTGTAATGTTCCGCAAAAATTATCTAGTGTTACCGCTTGATTACAACTTTTCTCATTATAAAACACGGGTAAATTAAAATCAACCACAATCAACAGTTTGTTAGTAGTTAGGCAATAGGTAGTAAAAAAATTGTTAATATATCTAATTCATCAATTGCTAATGTTCTAGGCAAGTACAAAACAAATATATAAATAAAGATATTTCTTAAATAAACATTTATATCCAACTATATTTAATTACTGTTACGGGTTCGTTTTACTTTCGTTTATTTTTGGCGGTCAACCGTATAATTTTCAGTTGTTATTATTTTGTTTATATTTTGTGTGTATCACTTTATTTGTCGTATTAATATTCTTGTGAATATAAAATTTAGTTAATTTCCATATTCTACACAGATTTCATTTGTCTTTGGTATTTTATAATTTGCCCTTTATTTGGTTATTTTATTACGGCCCATTTTAGATGGGAATATATTTATCTTTATTATTTCATGTCCTTCAAGTGGGAACATCCCCTTTAATGCTGGTTTTATTATTATGTTTATTAAATTTTGTTTATAACCAATTTGAAAGCTATTTTGTGGGAACTTTAATTATTCATTCAGTGATATAGTACGGCATCTATGGTACTTTAGTGTCAGCTTTGCGGTATTCATCAACAGTTACTCTTTAAAGAGGACCTTCTGGCGCCCTCTAGTTACTTTGTTTCAGGTTAGTTTTTGCGATGAAGATCGTAACACATCTTTGTATTTTCTTTTGGTTGAGTATTTAGTACATTTTCCATCTTTAAACTGTTAGTAATTGGTTTCTAAGTTATTTTAAGTAATTGTTTTAAATAATGAACCGTATTAGGACAATTCTCGTTGTATTCCTTTCCACATGACGTCATCATGAAGCTTAAGTGTGACTGTTTAAAATATCCGGAAAAGTCTAGAAGATTTACAATTTGATTGGTGCGCATAAATGCTTAAAAGTGATATCGTTAGGAATCTAAGGCATTTTTTATGGAAAAAATTGTCGTAGCTTAAAGAAAAAATACTTCCTACATTTAGATGGATTATATTTGACTAATTCCAAATGCGTTGAATTAGATTAAGGATTGTGTCAAATAATTCAATGTATAATCAGGTAGACGTTTTATCCGATGCCATTTTTAGCACAAGAATATTCGTTTCATCTACTCTCTTCGCCACCACACTCAATCAAGGGAGTTAATTCAGTATAGTACAGCGTGTTTCAAAAAGAATATACGTATTACAAAGTATTATTTTGTCCAAACTATCGATCGCTGCGCCTCGGCTCGGCTATTGGAGAAACGAATACATAGTCCAGTTTATTTAATAGCCGCTAGACGTCAGTTGTCTTCTGTTTTTCTTGGTAACGTCATATGTTTAAAATGGCTACTCCGCAGCAGAAATCATTTTGTGTTCTCAAGATTGCGAAGTGCAATTTCGTGATTACGGTGCAAAGACGTTTCAGGTTCAGCTACCAAATTGATACTCCGAATGAGTGGAGCATTCGCAGATGGTATCCACAGTTTGTAGATACAGGATGTGTATGTAAAGGAAAGAGTCCTGGCCGCCCTCGTGTTTCTGAAGAAAATGTTGCACGAATTCAAACTGCTTTCCAACGCAATCCTTCAAAATCAACTCGTCGTGCCAGTCGGGAGTTACAACTGCCTACAAAAACAATTTGGCGTGTTTTGAGACGTCGGATGGTTATGAAGCCGTACAAGTTACAGTTACAAGCTCTGCGTCCTGATGACAAACGGAAACGTGTGGCATTTTGTAATGAGATTCATGATGCTATTGACAATGATAACACTTTCGCACAACGCATCGTGTTCAGTGATGAAACGAATTTCCGTATTAGTAGACTGGTAAACAAACACAATGTTCGAATTTGGGGCCTACAGAACCCACATGCAGCCATTGAACATGTACGAGATTCGCCTAAAATCAATGTATTTTGTGCGATATCCCGATCATCTGTTTACGGCCCATTCTTCTTTGATGGAAACACGGTGACATATTGAACATCTGTAGTCTGAACTTGAGAGGTTCGTAAATATGTGTGTAAAGTTTCGTATTCGTATGTCTTAAAGTTTAATAAATATATGCATTAGAAATACGTATATTCTTTTTGAAACATCCCTGTATTATATATTTATCCAATTCAAGAATGGTAATGTGTTTAAAAGGAAATTGAAAATAAAACACAATATTTTTGTAATAAGTTTTTATATTTCAAAGGGCAGTCTGCATCCTAAATACTTCAACCATTTCAAAGATTCTTTAAACATTGGCTCATGTCTCAAAGCGATTAGAGTTTGGCAGAAACATATTTTATAATTCTGGGGCGTTCCTTCAAAATTTATCATGTAATATAACCATTCAAGGACCTAAAATATTAAAATGAATTATCAACATCAAATATTTGCAAAATAAAAATAGCTAAGAATTGTACACTAATTAGTAAAAACTGCCAATGATACTTAAAAATATATTTATTATTTACTTAATATTAATGCTATTATGAATATAATTCAGTGTAAATGTTAAACTGCAGATCTACATATATTTATATACATAATCGGCAATGATGATCGGGGGATTACACAAAGAATAAAACACTGTAAATTCTATATTTACGTGACTAATTAAATTACTTGTTCAACTTTTTTAAAATAACAATCAAGGCAGATACAATATTTTTATTACGAAATGACTACTAATTAATCAAGATTCTGCTACAACACTAAATGTTAGAATAAAGCGTAAGAGTTTATATGCACAATAAAACTTAATGATATTAGTCAAACATTAAAAGTCGTCTGACAGATTATAGGATGAGCCAATAGATGATCTAGT
>JAVIWB010002115.1:0-29617 GCA_031893035.1 Dermolepida albohirtum | reverse complement strand
ACGGTAATGAGGAGGTTTTAGAATCGGCTAAGCCCGAGGGGTCAAGGTTAAGGTCATTTCAAGTCACGGTAATGAGGAGGTTTTAGAATCGGCTAAGCCCGAGGGTGTAATTACGTGCCTGAAGAAAGATATATAAAGGTAGAGTTATGGAATTATTCTCAGTATTGTGAGTTATCATGAAGCGTTCATTTAATATGAAGGAACAAACTGATTGTTCTCAGAAAATTGAAGACGGTGAATTGAGGAATGTTAGTATTGAAGAAGGTAATTTTACGAATGAAGTTGAAAATTATAAAGTAGATCCTTGTATAGAAGCTTTTTTTACTCAAATGGGTCAGACGAATGATTTCTGGGATAAAGTAGATATGTGTGTGCAGAAAAATGTACGAGAACCATATTGGAATATATCTTTAGTAGGAGAAAGGACATACTTTTTGAACAAAAGTCATTCGAAGTGGATATGTGTTGGTTTGTCACCAGACTTTGATTTTGTACCTGTGGTGAAAATTGTAGGCATAAAAAAGCAGTGTGTGCTTTTTAATGTTGAAGAGTGGGATCGATTTTTATCCCATAGAGACTGCGAAATTGAAAAAATATTTTGAATATTGCAATGGAGTATTTCCAGTTATTAGTAGTTTTAATTTGCAAATGTCTAGTGAATGTTTTGATGGATCCACTAGAATATCGAAAATAGAAAAATGGAGCGCCTTTACATTTAGCGTATGAAGGTTTGTTGGAATTACGCCTTTTACAAGATGTGGTGCAATCTCGATTAGCACTTTAACAAACTTAAAATATAAATTTTATAAGAAATTGATGGATCGATTAGATAGAAGTCAAATAGATATAAATATGGAAATAGAGAAAACGTTTAATGGAGTGACGTCTGAGTGTGTTTGCATAACAAAGGAGTTAGTCATGGGCTGCAAAAAAAATTTATAAGGATGTTGATTTATTGAAAAGCAATATAAAATTGTAAAATATATGTATATATACGTCCATATTAAAAATAAATAATTATTGTATTGCATTCATGTTTAATTCTATATCATCAATTGATAAAAAAATGAGTATATATATATATTAGTTTTAAAAATTAAAGTTGGAGTAGAGTGGGGAATGAGATGACATATTTTATTGCTCTTTGGTTGTTATGTGTTATTATATCATTTGTTATTAATGAAGACGATTCATTTTTAATATGATGGGGTTGAGCCGTAGTAGTTTAATTCGGAAAGGGAGAAGCGAAAGGTAGTGGATTGCTGAATAATTGTAATAAATAGGATCCCAGTGGAATTACACGTACCAGAATATCGATTTTGTGGTCCTGAAACAAAATTAAAAGGACGTCTTGAAGTAGGTGATAAGAGTGTGAGTTCTTTGGATAAGGCTTCTAGAAAGCACGATATATCTTATTCTCATTCAAACTATTTATTGAAACGTCACGTTGCAGACAAGGAATTATATTAAAAGACTATTGGGCGAATTAAGAACAAAGACGCAGGTTTAGGAGAAAGATTAGCTGCTTCATTAGTTGCTGTTGCTATGAAAGGAAAAACAAAATTGGTCATGGGTATGAGGAGCAAGTATAGAAAAGTCTAAGGGATGGTAGTGTCAGAAGAAGTAGAACTAAGGGTAGGAGAAGAAGTAGAAGGGGTAATCGATTTGGTGGTGATATGTCGTTTATGCGAGCAACGAAGCAAGCACGTAATGGAATAAGACATATTGGTAAGAGGAAAGGTGTTTTGGCTAATGTGAAAGCTACATATCATAGTTTAGTGAAGTCTGGAAGAAGAATATTACCTCCTCGTTCTAGAGTAATCGCAGTTCCCAAGAAAGGTGGATTTTTGCCTTTAATTCCATTGTTTGCTGCTTTGGGTGCTTTAGGTTCATTAGGTGGTGGTGCTGCAGCCATAGCGAAGGCAGTTAATACTGCTAAAGCAGAAAGAGATCAATTAAATGAAGCTAAACGTCATAATCTTGCTATGGAGTCTAAAACTACAGGTAGTGGATTATATTTGAAACCTTATAAAGCAGGTTGTGGTATATCTATTGGAAATGGATTATATATAAAACCTTATAAAGCGGGTTGTGGTGTGTATTTGCCAAACGGAATTGGGTCAAAAAACGATTAAATGAATTACCTCGAAGACCTTTAACTGAAAATTTATGGAAATATGTTAGAAGGTGGAAAATAGGAAAATTTCGATATATGTTAGTAGAGATGCTTTACCAAATTATCTGGAAAACCGAGAAGGGAATAATAAATAAAAGGGACTACATTGGGTAGCCTATAAGAAAAGTAATGATGTAATACCTATTTTGATAGTTATGGAGATTATAAAACCTCCATAATATAAATTTTCTTATGGAAATATTTACTTAGAAAATCGCGAAGGTATATTAATAGTGTACTGCTTTACCAAGAATTGTTTTTGAAATTTATTATTGAAATTGTAAATATGATAATTATAATTTATATACAAAGGTTTTATATATAATATACCTGGAGATATGGATTTAACTTTTGTGTTTCTAAGGAAAAGGATCACAGTTATTTCCATATATATTTTCAGTGAAGCTGAGGTCTTCGAGGCCATTTAATCGTTCCAAATTGATCACAATTCCCTTTGGCAAATACACACCACAAACTATTGCTTTATAAGGTTTTATATATAATAAGCATTTTACCATTCGAAATAAATACCTGCTTTATAAGGTTTCAAATATCCCACTACCTGCATTTTTAAATAAATTAATTTTCATAGCAAGATTATGACGTTTCGCTTCATTTAATTGATCTCTTTCTGTTTTTGCAGTATAATTCTTGGTAAAGCATCTCTACTAAATATACCGAAATTTTAAAGCTTCCACCTTCTAACATATTTCCATAAATCATTTTCATTAAAGGTCTTCGAAATTCATTTAATCCACCTTTTCTTGGGAAATACACACCACAACCCGCTTTATATTTTATATAATCCATTTCCAATCAAGAACAACCTGATAAGGTAATATAATCCACTACTTGCAGTTTATAACTAAACTTATGATATGCAGCTTTAATTAATCTCTTTCCAAAATTAACTGCCTTCGCTATGGCTGCCACCCTAATGAACCTAAAGCACCCCAAAGCAGCAAACAATGGATATGTCTTATTGCATTACGTGACTTCACTTGCTTGCTTCATTGCACGCATAAACGACATAGCACCACCAAATCGACTACCCCTTCTACTTCTTCTCCTGCTCTTACTTCTACTTCTTCTAACACTACCATCCCTTAGATTTTTCTATACTTGCTCCTCATACCCATACCCAATTTTGTTTTTCCTTTCATAGCAACAGCAACTAATGAAGCAGCTAATCTTTCTTCTAAACCTGCGTCTTTACTCTTAATTCGCCCAATAGTCTTTTGGTATAATTTCTAGTCCGCAACGTGACGCTTCAATAAATCGTTTGAATGAGAATAAGATATATCGTGTTCTCTACAAGCCTCATCCAAAAAATGCACACCCTTATCACCTCTTTCAAGACGTTGTTTTAATTTCGTTCCAGGACCACAAAATCTATATCCTGGTATATGTAAGTCCACTGGAAGCTTATTTATGACAGTATTCAGCAATCCACTACCTTTCCTTCTCCCTTTCCGAATTAAACTACTACGTTTCCCCCTCAACCCCCATCATATTAAAAATGAATCGTCTTCATTAATAACAAATGATATAATAACACATAACAACCAAAAACAAAAAATATACGTATATACGCCTCATACACACTCCAACTTTGATTTTTAAAACTAATGAAGAATATGTATACTCATTCTAATTTTATAACAATTAATGGTATAGAATTAAACATAAATACAATAATTATTTATTATTATTTATTTTTAATATGGACATATATATATTTAATAATTTTAAATTGTTTTTCAATAAATCAACATCATTATAAATTTTTTACAACCCATATACGACTAACTCTTTTGTTATGCAAACACACTCAGACGTCACTCCATTAAACATTTTTTCTATTTCTATATTTACATCTTCTCCACTTCTACCCAAACGATCTACCAATTCCTTATAAAATTCGCAATATTTTAAGTGTGTTAAAAGTGCTAATCGAGATTCCACCACATATTTTAAACGACATAGTTCCAACAAACCTTCATACGCTAAATATAGAAACGCTCCATCTTTGTCTATTTTCAAGATTCTAGTCGATCCATCAAAACATTCACTAGACATTTACAAATTAAAACTACTCCATTGCAATATTCAAAATATTTTTTCAACTTCGCAGTCTCTAATAAAAATCGATCCCACTCTTCAACATTAAAAAGCACATATTGCTTTTTTATACCTACAATATTCACCACAGGTACAAATCCAAAGTCTGGTGACAAACCAACACATATCCACTTCGAATGACTTTTGTTCAAAAAGCATGCCCTTTCTCCTACTAAAGATATATTCCAAGATGGTTCTCGTACATTTTTCTGCACACATACATATCTACTTTATCCCAGAAATCATTCGTCTGACCCATTTGAGTAAAAAAAGCTTCTATACAAGGATCCACTTTATAATTTTCAATTTCATCCGTGAAATTATCTTCTTCAATACTAGCATTTCTCAATTCACAGTCCACGATTTTGTGAGAACAATCAGTTTGTTCCTTCTTATTAAATGAACGCTTCATGATAACTCACAATACTGAGAATAATTCCATAACTCTACCTTTATATATCTTTCTTCACGCACGTAATTATTTTTTGAACTTCGTCGAGCTCAGCCAATTCTAAAACCACATTGATGCAATAGTCTAAAAATTACTAACACCCTCGGACTTAGCCGATGAAACCTCCTCATTACCGTCGATATTGAAATGACCTTAACCTTGAACCTCGGGCTTAGCCGATTCTAAAACCTCCTCATTGCCGTCGACATTGAAATGACCTTAACCTTGAAATGATCTTAACACTGAAACCTCTTCGGCCTCAGCCGATTCTAGAACCTCCTCATTGACCTTGACCGTTCCAACATGCATTGTGGTCAAGGTCAATGAGGAGGTTCGAGAATCGGCTGAGTCCCTCTACTGTTGTGATTTCATTAGCTGTATTTATTACCTGAGGCACCCTGGTAACTTGCGGGAACATTGCGCGGTTCCATATGTAGCCATGATGGGGAAAACAGCTTGGCACATAAGATACTTCGCCATTATTCTCTTCGGGTGCAATGGGTTTTAACGGTTCAGTCATGCCGATTTTCATTTTAGCATTCGACCATCTCGGCGACAAAACTATAAGGTAAATTAATCTACTATCGTCAGCATATAAATGGACATCATGAAGAGCTGATATTGGACCTTGTTCATCTCGGATAAAAACCCTGTAACTTGTAGAATTTGGAACACCCCGTTTCAATGTACTGAACGCCATGACGAATAACGGATAACTATTTTTTTTTTATCAAATCTATAGGATTTTAAAATTCATTTAAATATTTCAAATAATTCTTAAAATTATAAATTTTAAGATAATATGCATTTTAAAACTTACATGAAAGTTGATTTGATTTAAATTATTTTCCTAAAACGGAAGCATGAGTTCCATGTAAAATTGAGCGCAAGATTTAATTTGCAGGTTCTTACTCTGGAAACTTTTTACGTGTATTACTTTAATAAAATATGAGATTCCGTCTATATTAGTTCCAATACTGTTTGTAATTTAAATTACTAAGGTAAGTAGTACTCTCTGAATACTTTAAAATGTAGTTTTAGTTTTAAATACTGATTTTGATGACACTTAGTAGAATTCGAAAATATTCGAGACGTATTTTCCTAGCGACCCAACTCCTTCTGACAGATAAACCTTTACCCTGAAAATTGGCATTTTTTAGCTTCTTTACTTGAAAATAAATATATATTAAAACTATAACATAATACTCCAAATAATAAAATTAAAAAAAGCATAATCAATTTGTTAAGATGAAATCGTTTCTTTTTAAGCATCCATATGTAAATATTTCAAATAGTCTATTTTTCATTATTAGCAATTTTCTTCATAATTACGTCTTTATGTAAATATATCCATATTCGCGCTAAATTATAAAAGTTATTTTTCAACAACATTGTGCAACTTGAAAAATAGTATATATGAAAATATTGACATTTAATATATCAGAATATTTAAGTACAAATATAACCCCCCCCCCCTTAAAATTATATTACCTTTTTCCTCAAATAAAAAATAGATATCTTTCATTTTCATCATAAAGAAGTTTTTTGAGAATTCATCTTGTGTAAACATTTAAAAAAATGGACATGACCATTATTTAACTTTGTTGGTAATAATTTCAAAAGTACGGTATTATTCTATTAATTAAACTAGACTAAGTTTTCAAAAAAATGTCATTTTTCGAAGATATGTGCAGTAAGTTTAAATAATAGTAATAATAATACTATAGTTTTTCCAAATGTTTCAGATAGACGAGGCCCTAATATGTGTATATAACCCAATTAATTATTATTTTGTTTTCGTCTAGATTGGTGTGCTATAATATTGCAGCGCCTTCGAGAATTATGGTCAGTGATAATTAATATGTTAGTCTATGACTTTCGAATCAAGTGGGAAGGCTTCCCAATGATCAATCGTGTTGGAGATGTTGAGTCGAGACAACTGGAAAATGATTTTGAAGTTGTCGAAGAAACTTTTCCAATGGTACACTATACAGTTGAACATGGTCGATCCAAAAGACAGAGCTATAACACCTTATCATCCAAGCCTGGAAAGCGTCCATTGAGAACTGCAGTACCGGTAATGAGTAGACTACAGTATCTTAGATCTTATAACAATGCTGACGACGTTGGCGAGGACGAAGATCCAATACCAATGGTCGTGTTACTTGAACCAAGGCCTCGTACAAACTTTCCAACGGATGTAGATCATGTAGCTCTTCCGTCGACTTCCAAAATGTAATATGTATGTACATGTGCTTGTAAAATTTAAGATAGCTTTCTTTAAGTTTTATTCTTTTGTATTTGTTTATAAAAATAATTTAATAAAGTTCGTAAAAGCATTTTTTAATATATTGTGTTCTTTTATTGGATTTTTTGGAATGCCTTTATGCATAAATGGAGGGATAATAAACTTGTACCTGCATCTGGGATGTAACATTTTCTCCTCATAAAATAAATTTATTATTGAACTTTCTTTTCTTTTCTAGTCAAAGTATTATAATACATGCACGTGATATTTATTATCTGAAACTAGTATGATTAATTTAAAACAATAAATGTATAAATTAACTGTCTAGCCTTTTAAGGTTAATGTACAATAAAGTAGACATCCATTTTTGTCATTACCAAGAGAAAATTAAATTAGATAGTAACTAAAAAAAACGAAGGTTTTAGACAAACTTTATTTATTATTAAATGAAACATAACACATTAGTTACACCTAGTATTTAACAATTATGAAAGATATTAGCAGTAACAAGTTAAGAAAGCAAATGATATACTTAAAACACAAGTATTGAAAAAAAAGCAAATATTAAATTGAAACATTGCCGTATATTCATAGCAGTTCTGCCTGAACCTGTCCGTACTTCCAAGCGTTGATTTCCTCGGAAATATCTAGAGGCTCTCCTAACGGGGGGGTTGCATCAATTATGGCCTCAGCTTCGGGACGATCAATTTTAGTAGAATTTGCAACACCACGCACATGAACAAGGGACAAATTTTGATCGATGGCCGAATTTTTCAAGAACATAGCCCAGTATTTATGTAACTGTCTCAGAATGCGTTTAATTAAGAAAGCAGCTTGTACATCAGCAACCTCTCCATAACGGACTGGCGAAGTATGAGCTTCGAGCCATTGCACGGTCGCTTTCAACAGTCCGGGGAAATTTTCTATGACGTGAGAAAGTGTGTGTAACGTTGGTGCCAAGGGATCGTTGACGTCAATGGCAACTATTTTAGAGCGTTTTTCACCTTTTAAAGCGATACTTCCTAATATTTTAACTTGTATAACGTCCCCAACTTCACCGATGCGATGTCCGATCTCTATTACTTCGACGTTCTCAAGCTTAGGATTGGCCGGAGCTTCTTCATTCTCCGCTCTTGGAATTCTACTGGCTTGAGGAAACACTCCGTAATTCCATATGTATCCGTGATGAGGAAAACAATTCGATATGTAACTTAATTGACCGTTATTCTCTTCTTGCATTATGGGATTTAACGCTTCAGTCATACTTATTTTCATCTTGGCGTTAGACCATCTAGGCGCTAAAACTACCATGTTGTAAGTCGATTTGGCTTCATCAGCGTACAAAGGAATGTCGTGTAACGCCGATAATGGACCTTCTTCGTCTTGAATAAATACTCTGTAGCTTATTGAATTGGGAACGCCACGTTTGATTGTACCGTACACCATGGTGGATAACTGTTAATTGTTTTCAGCTGTTTGAATATGCGCGTCGTGATGCTAACCTACTGCGTTATCGGTTGACTAAAGACTAACGGTTATGTTTCAATTCAAGGTTTGTTTCAACTCACTATTTAAAAATAAATTTATACGTTGTAAGAAAAATAAGTTAAAATTTAGTTTTGTAATGAATGACTTTTGTAGAAAATTAATTTCTAGGTATATTAAGTTGTTAGTATTTCTAATGTTGCCATTCTAACAACGGCCATACATCCGCACAGCGCGAAATTTAAAATAAAAGAATAGTGGAAGTTGTTATTTTAAAATAAAAGTAATGATAATATGACAAGTTTTAAGAAACGTTTTATTTATTTGTTTTTACTTACAGTTTATTCATCAAAAAATAGAGAGAAATTAAAATTAAATGAATAGGTTTTACAAAATAGTGCATGTATGTATGTAACCCTGATTTACTAAATTACAGATACAAACCGAATGAAGATACGTAAAACTCATTCGCATTTAATACATTATTCAATACAAATCATTTCGACTATAAGTTTTCTGGATGTTTCATTATTTATTGCATATATCATTCCGTTTCTCTTTGTTTTCCAGCGCTTTTACAATGTAAAGGTACGATGTGTTTAAAACAGTAGTTATATTTTTTTTTCTTCGAAATCGACAAAATATTGTCCCTTAAATACCATCTTCAACTAAAGGAATAATAAAAGTAAAATGAAGTAAAATTCACAGGTAGGATGGTTATAATTGACTTTCTAACAAGAAATTGCGAAGCAAACTATATTATTCTCGTGGGAAAGAACTATTCTTTTCATTTGTACATGTCTGCTCTAATCTTGCCAATTCTCTATCTTTGATAAATTTTTCATTTATAGTCTAATCAGAAGACACGCATTCATGATGAAGCAGTCCTTGTTAATTTGAAAATACGTTTGAATAACTCATTTCCGTGCTACTCAAACGCTTTTGTAAAATTTAATCAAAGCATTTGTCCTATTTTTTAAAATTATAATAGCTACAGTAGACGTACAAAATTTTGCATAATCCCATGTGAGTTCTAAGCGAAAAGTATTATATAGCGTATTTCAAAACTCTGGCTCCAATTTTGTGGTTTCTTTTAAATTGTTTATTATAGTGTCCTCGAGGGCGAATTAGAAAGAATCTGAATACACTTTCAAAATATTAACTTTAAAATAAGATAATATTGATTTAGGAAAAGTTTTCTAACATGCCTTAAATTAGGCTTGGAATTTTAAACCAAAGCCTGTTTTGCATATGGTATGATATGTGGAAGTTAGGCTCTGAAAACGAATGTTACGTTAACACTTTTCAGACTTATACATGAAAATCGAACGCGTTTCTAGTCATTCCAAGACTTTAAAGCAGAACGTTCTATCAGCTAACAAGTTTTATGTCAATTGTTCAGCTTTTATGTGTTTTCGCCAATTAGAAACGTGTATGGATAATTTGAAGTTGTTCATTTTTAATTTAATTTCTTTCAGGTTATAAATGGTAAAATAACAAAAAGCAGTATATATTAAGAAAATTTATTGCATTGTGATGAAAAAAATTTTGGTTTCAGCAAAGGTTACCACTGTATTTTGGTATCTGAAAAAAGAATTAATTCCGTTATTCTAAATTTGCCATGTATTCTGTTATGTACCTTCATTAAATGACCTAAATTCTGCCACCCAACCAGTACCGCCATTATTGAAACTTGTTATATATTCAACTTTAATTTTATTAGAAGATTCAAACGTTGGTAAAGTACTCTAAAAATATGTATAAAATATTAGATTAAAGTTTTTAGAACAAGATACTAAAAATCAGTTCTTACCCCTTGACAGAATAGTTGACTGTTTGCAAAACCATTTTGATAAGTAGTTACGTAAAGATTGTCAGTGTCACATGAAGCTTTTATATCGAAAACTAAAAAATAATATTAAGTATTTTCTAATATTAGAAGAAATAAATATACCTGTGAACTTGAGGGATACTCTCAAACCATACGGTACAGTTACTTCCCATGTACAGGCTGATATTTGTCGGTAATTGTTAGGATATAGTGGACTAGTAAATTTCCCTCTGTAGTTGTAAATTTTTCCCCCACAACCTTTACCTGAGATATTGAAATTTTGTTACATAGTAAGAATTTCTGTATTGCACTACGAATACCTTGTGTTGTGCTGGTAAATGTGACGTCGTAATATCCATAATAAAGCTTGGGTTTATGAAATCTGATAAATACTTGATTTTGTGATGAAAAGACTGGGTTTGGTACAGCATAATTACAGAATTTTCCTAATTTCGTGGCTTTATCAGAGTTTCCGTCGTATATCTGAAAGTTTGGAAAGCCGTGAGAAAATAGAAATAAATTAATAAATTAACGAAAGAAATGTTATATAAACAATCATCCATGATTATATGCTTATGTTGTAAGTAGATATATTAATATAATATAAATGTAAAGAGAGACAAGTCCTAACTACTTCAGCTATGCGAAGACTTTATTCTACATGTACAGTGCTGTGCGAAAGAAAGAAGCATCTAACAATATTCTCCAAAACTTTTTTACTAAAACGTTTTTACTAATAATTATTGGGTTAATTTAATTTATAATACTTAATACATCTTTCCAAGAACGATTCACTTATTGGTAGAAATATAATCACTGGAAATTTCCAAGTTTATAAGGGTTCCACAATAGAATTTATTTAGATTCTTAAAAAACGCGCCTACGAGTGAAATTTTCACTTTAAGAAAAAATTGTAAGCTGTAAATTGTTATAGTAGATAAAAAATGCCTAGAATAGTATTACTAGACAGAAATAAAATTATTGTTTTACACCAAGAGGGTTATAGTCAAGTGAAAATATCAAAGATAGTGAAGTGTTCCTGGTATGCCGTGCAACAAACAATAAAAAGGATGACTGAAACCGGCAGTGTAAGTGATAGACTAAAGAGTGGACGTCCAATAAAGCTCAGTAAAACTGATGCACAGTTTTTAAAAGCTAGTTCCTTAAGAAATCGTAAGAAAGTTAGCGCAGAACTAGCTCAAGATCTTGCGCGAACATCTGGTACTTCGGTACATGCTTCAACAATAAGGCGATACTTGTTCAGATCAGGCTTGAGGGGACGCGTGACCGTGAGAAAACCCTTACTGCCACGAAGTAATAGAGGGAAACGATTAAAATATGCCAGAGACCACGAAATTTGGGATATAATGAGTGGCGACAAGTACTATGGATTGACGAATCTAAATATCAATTATTTGGAACGAACAGCCCTGGTGAATCGTTATTGGAAGTTTACATCCTACCATAAAGCATGGAGGAGGCAATATCCAAGTTTGCGGTTGGTAAGAAATACAGAACGCTATTAGAAGAACATGCCATACCATCAGGACAGCGACTTATTGGTAACAATTTCATTCTACACCAAGATAATTATCCCAAGCATACCTCAAAACTTGTGAAAAGTTATTTAACACAGCAGGAAGCAAATGGGGTATTGCAGACTATCATATGGCCACCTCAAAGTCCTGACTTAAATATTATTGAGCATGTGTGGGATTATCTTGACAGAAAAAAAGTGTGAAAGGGGGCCAAAGAGCAAAAATGAACTATGGAACGTACTACAGGAAGAGTGGTACAATATTGCTGAAAATTTCATTAATTCATTAATAGAAAGCCTACCAAGAAGATTGCAGGATATCTTGAAAAATAAAGGCGGTCATACAAAATATTGAAAATTTAAGTTGTTTAAGTTTAAATATCGATACGTGTTAGTTTTTATACATTAAAAAAAATTTCAAATTGTGTAAGATTATTATTTATCCTTTTATAATAGTTTCTTGTAAAATTCAAGAAGGTGCTTCTTTCTTTTGCACAGTACTGTATATAAGCACAGTGTGAACATTACACGATTTAAATTTTACAAACTTAAAAATTGGTTACCTAAAATTACTGAACACATTTCGCGGGAAACAATAAAAAGGAGCTAAAAAAGTTACAAGCATTGGATACAAAGCTGACAGCTATAACAGAAAGTGAAAAACGATAGAAAGAAAAGAATAAATAGTCTGGTGTGTCGAGATCTGTCAAAAATAACCACCAAAACATTCGAACTGCGACATGGAGAAAATGTTTGCTTACTAAAATGATTTTTAGTTGAAGTCGGTCTGACAGCATATATAGATGTGGAAAAATTAACGTAAGTGATTGGGCCAAAGAACACAGGAAGTGAAGTATAGAAAAATTTAAATGCCTCTTCGAATTACAGTACAAATATGTGGCATCAAAATTATGAAGGAGGAAGGTCATAGTTTAAAAGCGCTTTAGGGACGGTCAAATAGGACCGATAAGTAAATTGCAATAAAAAGCAAACTGGTCACAGAAGAATACCTTCCAAGAACAGGACTTGGTTAAATTTTCAGATTTATTTTCTAGCTCCATAACGATCTCAACTAAAAGCCCAGATTGCAATCAATCAATTTACCAAACCAATATCTGGACCAGTTAATTAGTTAAGACACAGTTTTTCATTACTTACTTCCATTTTTGAATCATCACAGTCCGAGCTTCTGGAAGACATTGCAAAATACGAGAAGTATAAAGCTACTGTAGTATTTTCTGGAGCTGTGATTATAAAATCACAATTACTGATGTAATTCGAATACAGCCTTCCTTGCGAAGAGGTATAATTTCTACAAACTGACAACGATTCAATGTAAAATATTTTGATTAAATTCATATTTATTACCTCCAACTGCTGAATACTCTAACTTGAAACCTTTACCATGCCTGCCTACACCACTATAAAATGAAACAACTACGTTACCTTCGCCGGAATAATAATCAAAATGACCGGCTGTTTGTCCACAGTATTGATGAACACCCAATGGTCCCCTTCTCTCCTGTAATACGTTAATGCTTTTAAAAGAACTCACTAAGTTGTTTTAAGAACTCACTTTACGTATTGTTTCCTTTTTACCAAAATAATAAATGGTTTGTGATCCAAGGCCTTCGTCAATAACTTCTCTGTTCTGTAAAATTGAAATTTTAATTTGAGGAATTTATTGCCTTATATAAACTGTCTTTGAAGTGAGGAAATCACTATAGGAACAGTTTAAGTGAGATACAGAGTTTTAGCCAGTTATACAGAATCTACTGAAGTTTTTTAATTTTTTAAATGTAACTACTAAGAATGATCTTATTCTTTGCATTTTATAATTGCCTTAAAAGGTAATAAAAAAGGCGACAGTTCATATATACTGTACTTCAAAAAGAGAGAAACAAGTTTCTGAATAGACCCAAATGACAGTTAGTTCTCATTGGTCGAGAGCAAGGCGAAATCACATAGTCATATCTATAATGACGTACTATTTGAACTTTTTCAAAACTAATAAATAAAATTACACGTGTTTTCCTGTCTAAACACATAAAAACAAGAATCTTAATCTGTGGATTATGTAACAATACTACTGATTTATTTACTTTTTTATTCAAATTTTGACGAATTGTATATGTTGTAATTTGAGCTTAGAGTCTGTTCAGAAATTTGTCTTTCTCTCTTTGAAACATAGTATAGTTATACTTTAACCTTCGGAACGCGACCTCCAAAATTTTGTGATCTTTAGCACTATATATTGTGGATGTGTGGTTTGGTAAAAACGCTACATCTTTTTAATATATATTCTATTCCCTTATTTCAAAGACATACACATGTCTAATACTACACGTACATGTTTATCTGCAATCTCTAGCCAATCTCCTATACATTCTTCTGAAGGATCTTCATTTTGTCCAAGGTCAAAAGTAACGAATTTTAAATGTAAATTTTTATACGTTGACGTAGAATTGATCTTCCAGACGCATTTAAGGCTGCTTGGATATTCCATAGGGAAATTCGGTGAAGTTAGGTATTTGAGTGTTTCATTGGCCGTTAAATATACTAAACCGCATTTTGCTGGAATAAATGTAAATAAAATAGTGATTTCAATTAGTGAGCATAATGTAATTATAAATCTTACAAATGTTCACAGATAATTCTATTTTAAATCTATCATTTCCACCTAATGTTGACCACTGAACGAAAGCTCGGGGACCCGATGTTGAAAATTTCCTAATCGTTTCTATACTATCGCACACATCAATTAATAATTCAGAAAAGTGTGAAGGGCCATCTCTTATCTAAAAATGCGATTTTATCACATGATACGAGCAATTTGTCAAGTCAAGATCAACCTCTAAGTGTTTAGACGAATTTCTTCCTTCCTGTTGACAATCTGCTAATTTTTTCAGTTCTAAGTTAATGTAGTAATCATCAGGCGCTTGTATTATCCATTGACAATCTAGTTGTCCTGATAAATTTGGCGATTCAATATATTTCTTATTTGTGGTATCTAAAGAAATGTAACCTCCACAGCCAGATTTGGGTCCTGAAAATGCAAGCAGTTAATCTATCGTTCATATAATTAAGATTAAAAGAAGTTTACCATAGGTAAAATAGACAATTGCCTTAAAAATATTTTTTATAACGTTATGAGATTTATATTCCACTATCATTTGATTATTTGTAGACTTGATAACTGGTATGGTTTCTGTTAAATTACCACATAATCTTGCTAATCTATTGTCAGATGTTTTATTATAACCGTCGAATAGTATTACAAAATTATACCAACAAAAATGCGAATCTTGTGTGTCCAGTTTGTCGAACCTACAAAATTAAGCAATTTAAGTATATTAGATATTTGCGAGCGAGATGAGGCGGTTTGGGATTTATATTTGAATGGGGAGGGTTCAAATTAAAATTATAATTCTGTAATTGTGTAGAAATTAATAAACGAGACTAAAATTAATAGCTTCCTTTTGAATACACTTTTGCCATCGTTCAGAAAACTTCTTTATTCCTCCGTAGCTGCAAGCGTACCCATTCTTGAACAGCTTTGACTATATCTTCATTAGACTGACAGTTTTTCGTCCTAAATGTTCTTTAAGACTCCAAATGCGTGAAGAACAACCCACTTCAATTTTTAAATTGCAGCCATTGTATGAACAGCGACGCGAGGGTGAGCATTATCCTTTAGGAAACAAATAGATTTCTAATTTTTTTTTAACAATTGTTCTGTATAACAGCTTTCACTGGGCCTCCTTGTCACTCTGCGTTTATCGTCCGTTCTGTTAGGAAATCTATGTGTGAAACATATTTACAACTGGTTGTTGTTGCTGAAAGTAAATGATCAACAGTTTTCACACACTAGGCACCTAAGCCAGGAGTGTACCGACCTGTTCTGCAATACCTATCTACCAATTGGGTTGTGGCTCAAGGATGGCATGTATGTATATACAGTGAGATCATTGACGTCTATTCGGTTGTCAGGTGAAAACAAAGGATTTCAGAAAGTCATTCCCATCTTCGTTCATGTAGTGTATGAGTGCTGTTCAAGTCTGTTTGTGCTGATTCGTTAAAAGCCTCAAAATCCAACGCGCGCATATTTTTCGATAGTTAATTTGATCCGAAATGGACACAGACAACTTGACTTCATAATTTAGTGTATATAACTTTCACGTTTACTTCTGACATGTGCCGCAAAATTTCAGTTTTAATAATTTTAATTTGAACGCCCCTTCTTGTATTTTCCAAATAGAAAATTTAATTTGGTATATTTCTTACATTTAAATATTATATTTGAAACTAATACAATTTAAGTATAAATAAAATCTTCTATTTCACTATTTATACTTCGAGCTTCATAAAAAAAGAAGCTAGTAGTATATGCAGTGAAACGTTAAATATTGCAGGACAGCGGAAGGATTGCATTATAAAATATTATTTTGCTTACTTAACAGCGACAACTTTGTTCGCAGGTGCCGTTATATTCCAAACACATCTATATGTTCTTGAAAAAGTAGAAGTGAACATAATCGAGGTACGTACAGGTGAAAATATTTCTGTAGGTGTCCTAATATCTGCTCCACAATCTGCAATGTATAACAGAGACAATGAAATTTTAAATTTAAGAATTAAGTTAATGAATTACCGTCTATAACATACGAGAACATGAAACCAGATTTTCTAATGAACATGTCCGTTTTAAATCTGATCGACACTTGGTTTCTAACATGGAAATCTTGTGGTTTATTGGTTCCACAATATGTCCGTGTACTAGACTTTCCATATACATTAAATGAAATTGTCAAACTGTCGTAAGGACAACTTAAACTACCCTGTTCTAAATTAAAATCTTGAAATTTGATAATAATATCCTTTTCAGGAGCAGAAATATTATATACGCAATCTAAATCGTTTTTGTAATTATTCGGATATCCAGGACTTCTTATATATTGTTCATTTCTTGTTGCCACGAAACTGCCGCCGCAATTTAACGCCCATTTCGCCTATAAATAAAGATGAAAATAAACGTATTTGAAATAATTATATAGATACCTTGAAACCAGTTCCGGTAACTTTTTCGTTGCTTCTAAATATTATTTTCATTTGTGTAGAGGATGAATTCAAAAAGTGAGAATGTTCTCTGCCGCACATACGTCTTATTAAATTCCAGTCTTCATATTTATAGTCCCATACCTAAAAGTAATGTTTTTTATGCATCACAAGTCATAGTTTTATTTCAGTTTAATACTTCGACAAAGTCATTTTTACATCCATCAGTTTTCTCTAATTGGAATCTATCGAAAAATTCTAATCCTATATGATACCCCGCATCGCCTCGGACTTCCCAAATACACTCAGTATTATTAGGATAATTGTTTGGATACTTTGGACTCTGTATAAGCCTTGTGCTATCATGGAAAACTCCTCCACATTCTTAAAAGTAAAAAGACAAGAAATAAATGTCAAAATACTTCTTAAATTATTTACCTGATGGTACTGCTTCGAATGTTATATTAAATCCTTTACCGGAACTAGTTTCCGAATGGTACTCTATCCAAATCTCGTTATGCTGCGAATGCAGCGTTTTCGGATAAGTTTGTCTGCAATATTTTCCTAGTCTGGGACTGGTGTTTAGTATTCCATTGTAAACAATTAAGAAGCTTTTTGTGCAATCTTCACCCAAATCCAAAGATTCGAATTTCAATTTTATGCTTTGTTCTTTGGCTACTTTTATCAACCAGACACATTCTACAACATCTGATGTTTTTTTGGGGAATTGGGGACTGGTTATATTTCCCGACACGGCAGATATCACACCACCGCATTGAAATATTTGATATTGAACTGTGAAATTGAAACCACTACGAGTAGCTTGGTTTACTATCAATTCGTTTTCAAGAAACGGACTTCTTATAAGTGAGATTTTAGGTGACGCTGCACATACTGTACCAAGTTCTAGCTTATCTATAAAACGAGTCAGTTTATGATATCTGATATAATTTTATTCTTTATATATACCTTGACTATTTACTGTTACATAACTCCGAACGTATTTACATTTTGAAGAGATTGGAATATCATCATTATTTTTATTATTATTACTGCTATCACTTGAATTAATACTAACTTTTATTGCTAAGGTTTTTGGAATTGCATCAGTCTCAACTCTTTTCCAAGTACAATAGTAAAAAGTTACATTTTCAGGGGAAAATATTGTACCACTTTTTAACGAGAAATCACCAGTACATACTAGAAATACAAAAGTTACACGTCTCTAGATAAATAAACAAAAAACTCACTTGTTGGTTCGTCAGATGTATATTTTAACTTGAAGCCACGATGATTGGATGCGAATAATGACCAAAAGAATATAGACATAGTGTTGTCGGTAGAATTAATGTATTTTACATTATCACCTGCTCTGACTAACATGATGTGAGAAGTAAAACTTTCGGAATTCGAGAAAGCTAAACCATGCGCAATTTGTGAAGTATCAAAGTCTAAGTCTAAGACTTCAATCTGAATCTTTTTTCCTTTCGTGACTGTAATGATCCACTCGCATTTAGTGGGGAACATTACTGGATATCTTGGTGATGTTATGTAGCCGAAGTCACTGTTCAATTTACCACCACATTTATCTTTACTTGATCTGAATTTCAATGAAAATCCGGCAGCCTGTATATGGATTTGAAATCTAGTTATGAATCTGACTAAGATCTTGTTGCTCGTTGTACGTATTTCTGATGTATTTTTGTCGCAATATTTTCCGACGCTTGTGACATTGTTATAATCAATTATAGAGCGTTCAAAGATCTCTACATAATCTGTTAAACAATTGAGGTCGAGCGTATCAAATGTTAAAATTATAGAACGACCTTCGGGTCCTACAATTTCCCAAGAGCAATTTTCGTTTTTCGGATAAAGTTTTTTATTGTTAAAATATCTCGACCTAATTTCACCTGTTGAATTTCGTATTGTACCGCCACATTTAGTTATACTAACTTTTGCTTTGAATCCATTTCTGGGCTCTTCAACATCGGTGAAGAACTTTATGAAGACCATATTATCACTTGTTACTATAGTACTAGGCATGGATTCACAATACCTTCCTATTAAAGGTGACAACAAAGTACCGCCGTTTCTTATTTCTACGTATTCTTTAGAACATTCTGACGAATATGTTAGATCGAATCTATCCACAAAATCTATTTGTAATGATTCGCCTGCGATCGTGTTTATTATCCACAAACATTCTGTATGGGGTAGTGGTATATTTGGGAAATTTGGCGATGAAATGTAGGTGGTGTTGTCTAGGTATGATAGTGAAATTCTTGCGTCGCATTCGGTCGATACCTCATTATATTCCATTGTGAAGCCTCTAACTTTACTATTCGTTGAAAATTTTATATACAGATGGTTGCTCGTCGTTTCTAAACTTGGTGGAGTTGTGTCGCCACAATATTTTCCGTCTCCTAATATTGGCGAATCCGCAGATTTTCCATTCTTCAGCAATAGATAATTTTCGCATTTTGTATTTTCGTTTCTACCGATATCAAACGTTGTAAACTTAATTTTCATAACTCTTCCCGAACGTACAGATATATTCCACTGACAATCTAAACTGTACATATTGGAAAATGTAGAATTTGTTATGCTTATAACACCACTACTTTTCTGAACGTATCCACCGCAACTTTCGGTGACCATTGCTTTAAAACCGGTCGCATTCTTATATGAATCCGTCTTGAAAGCTATTTTCATCAAATTCGTCGTCTCTATAGTATAATAGGTGTCATTTGGTAAACATACCTTCTTTACCAACTCCCAATTTTCCGTTCCATCTTTGCCAGAATAAATTTCTGCTCTATCGAACAAACAGGGGACACGAAATTCCAAATCCATCGCATAAAAGTCTATTTCTAAGTGGTTTTCGGGAATTGTAGAGAAAAACCATTCGCAATTTAAGGAGTTATTGTACCCCTCTGGATATCCAGGAGATTTTAATGTGTAATTATGAATTGGATTTATATTTATGACGTCGGTAACACCGCATTTATCTAAAAAAATAAAAGCACGTTAATAAATTCTGTATAAAGATATTCAATTAGAAAATACTATACCTCTTTCATCTATGGTGTTGTTTTTAACGTTTTCAACTTCAAGCCATTCTACAACAAATTTACTACCTCTACGAGTATACTCTATGGATGCAACTATGTACATGACATTTGATGTAGATTTAAAGGACATTACTGACTGACCACATAATCTATGTAAACTTGGTGCACTTTCGTCGTATCCATCATAAAACTGTAATAATTTAATATTTAGACAATATAAGACAGTTTTTGTCTCCTCCAATTTTATCTGTAAGCTGCACAATACGTGCACTACATAAATTATGCTATAGGTCCCACATACAAAAAACTATCTGTGATTGCCTTTACATCTACGTTGTTATGTTGTAATATGAGACAGAAAATTGGAAATTTTTGAAAACAGGAATTTGATTTTGAACAGTCTATATTGTGAAAATATTTCACGCAAGGGAAATTGGTAAAACGTAATTAATAAAAATGACACGACGAGCGTTTCGTCTAATTCCAGGACTCTCAAAGTAATATGGTTTTATCAGCAGTTCAAGTATTACGATGAGTATTATTATCGCAATAATTATCAAAGAGAGAGAACTGTACGTCCATCTTTCGGATAAAAGAAACAACACTCATCTTACTTTAAAAGAATATAATAAAATATCCGTTTGATATGTGAAAAAACTCACGTTGTGCATATAGACGGCAATTGCTAAATACAACATAATTAATGAAAATAACTGTGTAACAAAGCAAAGATCACGACGAAATTGGTAGTTTTAATAATACATTCTTATTTTGTAGATCTGTACTTATGAATTCTTTAAGTTGTTCTGTGTTAAAAATGATACAAATACTGTGAAACAGCAAGGGATAATTGTTTACCAAAAATACAAGTTTTTTAGTTGCATCGACAATTTAGAGAAATCAGAGAAGTTGAGGATAATGGTAAACGATCAAGCTGATAAATTCAAACGATTATCGAAGAAACTGTCGAAAAGCATTTCGCGAAAATTTCGAATACATTTTCAGCGAGATTCATGGAAATGGAATTTATAATACCCAAGAAAACAATTCATGGCATTTTAAGAGAAAAATTTGATCGTCGGAAGCTACGTTCAAAGTCTGTCTCATATCAATACGAATGACCAAAAATTGTAACGAATTAGGTATTGCAAAGACAATTACAGAAACTAAAGATGAAAACTCCTTGAAAACAATAACGTGATAACACGTGATCTTTTCAATCCGATTCAGAGACTAGGCGTCAAAGGGCCGAATAGCGGTCACCAGATGAAGGAAATCCAGAAAACCTCTTTTGGAAAAAAAAACGAAGAAGAGAAATCAAATGAATGCTCATTAATTTTTACGATTCCGTTCCAGCTGCTACAACTGCTAAAGCTGAGTATTATATTGATATATTGAAACGTTTAGAAGGATGTCTTCATTATGTTCTATCTAAATATCGACTGGTGGTTGTTGCATGATAAAACGTCTTTTCATTTTTTGTCAATTATTGATTTTTTATTATTCAGAAAAACGTCGATGCTGTGCGCAAGATCATCAACGAAGATCGACATGTGAGTGAGGTTTTCAAAGACCTTAATTCAAAAAGTTTTGCATGTAGAGTTTGTAAAAAAATTAGTTTCCCGTTGGATACCGCATCTGTTGACCGAAGAACAGATAGCAGCTAAGGTGAATTGGTGTCAAAAAACTCTAGATTATCAGTGGTGATGAATTTTGGATTTACTTCAAGGTGAAGAAAAGCCGACAAAAAGCTTCCGTTCTCGAAGTGTCTCAAGATAGTCGTGACATTTGTTTCGAAAGCAGGTCATGTAGCAACAAGATCAAAGATCTATTACTGCCGATTGGTAAACAACCATTTGTTCGCCGCAAGTCATCGCTGAGCTTCGACAAACCAACCCCAAACGACAAATCGTCCTCTACCAAGACAATGCAAGTTCGCACACAGCACGCAAGACAATTGAAATTTTAACGCAACAAAACGTCGAATCACCATCCTCCGTACAGTCCGGACCTAAGTCCCAAAGGTTTCAGCCGTCGATGCCTTCAAAAACGCAATTTTGTTTGAACCACCAAACGAGCGGGACAACTGCTTCTAGAGTTAGTTAGAGCGCATGCAAAAGTGCATTAATCTTCGTGGAGAATACTTCGAAAACAATGAAGTCTTTAAAAGCTGTCTACTGTTTACTTCAGTTATATATGCAAAACTTAAACAACAACTCATGTATTACGTTAAATTAATTACCGTTAACGAGGCTGAATAGCAATACTCCTCCTCTCCAAATTCCATGAGTAGTTCTTTAATTAAAATAGCGATTTTATATCCGAATTTCACGGTGATTCTCCATGAATACAGTCCGGGTTTCGTGTAAAAATTCGGGTAGAGTGGAGAATATAACGTTCCAGATGATTCGTATAAGTTGGTATGTTCACCTAAATGAAAGAAATTAGTTCAATAACACATTTAGTTAAAATAAATCATACATACTTAAAGTATATTCTGCGTTGAATCCTTTTGCCGTAACTGCAATTTCACCTGTATCAGGTTGAGTACTTTTGAAATAAATCCAAATACGACCTACTACTGTAATATTAACTGGTGCGTTTGTACCACAAAACAATCCCTTTAATTTTCCGCTATTATTATTTTCTCTTATTTCTAAGAAATCATCATTACAATGTTCGGAATCCACTAATTCAAATGTGGAAAATGTAAGGGACGTAGTCATCGCTAAAAAAATGGGAACAAATTAATACCTATGTTAAGCTCTGTTTACGAATTATTACTGTCGCTTATATTTATCACCCATTCGCACTCAATAGCCGCGGGATAATTATTTGGAAAGTTTGGTGTTGCGAAGAATCCAGCCTCGTTTTCTAAAGTTCCACCGCAAACTGAAATAGTGTATTTATGAGAATCGGGTACTTTTACAAATCTGACATATTCTTACCCGTATTAAGAGTAGAATAAGTTGCTTTAAATCCCATATTTGCTACAACATGCAATGTATTACCAGCACTAGTAATTGTAGCAGGCACTTTTTGACAGTAAGTCCCTATTTTTGGGGCATTATCACTCATGCCATTATACACAGAAATCCAGTGTAAATTATAATCACAATAATGGCCCCTTACGTGTGAGATTGACAACGATACGTGTTTAGCTTAAATTATTACGTAAATATATTATGTAAATGTGTATTTGTATAAATATTTGCAAGCTTACACGGATCTGGTGCCGTTATTGTCCATTGACATGGATCCATATAATAACTTGGTATTGGATTATAATCTATTGTTCCACTAACTTCGGAATTTAAATTTGCACCACAGGCCTAAAAAAATTAATATATTCGACATCCTTATAACAAAAAAATAGCTAATTCTAAATATATCAGTGGTTCTTCTCTATTTTCCTCCAATTTTTTAGGAAATAGCAAACCATTTTCACCAATATTTACATATACATACATACACATACATCTGTCGCAAAGAAAACCGAACTTTTTTAAGATAAAAACAAAAACTTACTATTTTGATAAAATTCATTTATTTTATTCAAAGTAGTCGCCTTCGGCTTCAATACAACCTTTTGCACGGTCAATCAACATGTTGAATGAATTTTTAAGTTCATCTTTAGAGATGTCGGCATAACGCTGTCCTTTCATCGACAAATGTAGTTTGGAGGATAGATAGAAGTCACAGGGGGCCAAATCTATTCACCAGAGTTGGCCCCCTGTGACTTCTATCTATTCTCCAAACTACATTTGTCGATGAAAAGGCAGGTGACAGTGAATAGTTGATGGTTAAAATGCCATTTGTAGTTAGAAAATCAGTGATAAGCGTCGAGTGATGGGTTGGTGCATTATCATGTAATAAACGCCAGCTACCATTCCCACGATATTGGGGGCACACACGACGAATACGCGCCAAAAAACACTTAATAACACCAAGATAATACACAGCATCGACTGTTTGACTAGTTGGTACAAACTCTTTGTGCACTATGCCTTTCGAATCATAAAAACAAATCAACATTGTCATTACTTTTGACTTCTCGAAACGGCTTTTTTTCGGTCTTTCTTCGCTTGGAAAAAACACTACGTCTCATCGCCAGTTACAATAGAATACCTGAAGTTTTCGTTCTTTTTTGTGTCTTCAATCAAGTCTGTACAGTGTTGAATTCAGTTAGCTTGTGTGGTACGAACCTTGCACAAATCTTTCTCAGTCCCAAATGCTGTATCAAAATGCGATGAATTGAATCTTTGGAAATATTTAATTCCTTTCCCACGTACCGCAATGAGGATTTCGGCTCATTTGAATCTTCAATTTATAGTAGATAAAGTTAGAAATATTTAATTCCATTCCCACTTATCGCAACGAGGATTTGGACTCATTCCTGATAAATTCACGCACAAGTTCGATGTTACTTTCCGTAACCACAGATTTTTTTTGCACCAGGATGTTTGTTGTCAGTTATGTCCGAACGACCGTTTTTTAAATCGTTTATACCACTCATACACACTCGTACGTGATAAACACGCATCACCGTACACTTGTTTCATCAATTTAAACGTTTCAGGAAACGATCTACCGAGTTTAAAACAGAACTTGATATTCGCTCTTTGTTCGAAATTCATTTTTCGACCAATGCCAAATACGCACTGTTACTTTATGCGCAGTTTCTCTGCTTCTAATGATGCAAATATCATAAAATTTTGACATAACATTGGTGAAAGATCTACCTTACCGGTGCATATTTTATTTACTATTTTAAAAAAGTTCAGTTTTTTCTGCGACAGACTGTGTATAAAAGATCGAGATATGAAACGAATATAGATAGGAATGAATAACAGAACATCATTAAATACTTCTAAGATATCAATTACAGAAGTGGCATATTGGGTAGTGTAGATCCATTTAACAAAATAGAAAGACTCATTACTGGAATACTCATCTGATAAAGCGATTTTGAAGAATGGGTTTAATTATGGAAGACAGATTAGGATACTCGATGGTATAATTTGATTTTAAGGAAAATCTAAATATTAGAATCATGCAAAAGTAACTATCAATGTATTAACTAGATAGTCTGTGATATTTGAAGATTTATACGAATATAAGTATATTATAAACCCCATTCTTTTTCTTTAGATTCTGAAAAAAAATTTGTAAAATTACGAAATAATATGAATCCACGTCCTCACGCCCTCCAATAGCTTAACCCCAGTTGCAGAGGGCTTTGGCAGACCATGAATTATTATTACATCCGCATTTGTAATGCGACTTAAGAGCTTTGTTTGTCAGCATTCGCTTAAGAGGGAAAAGAGAACCACGAAAAACCTTCCCGGACAACAGACCATCGCACTCGAACCCGAGATCTCCGGCATGGTAAGTCAGTGATCTACCAGCCTGCTTTCACTAAAGCAACTGTTCGTGGCTTCTCTATCAAAATTAGCATAATTTTATGGCAATGGAAAAATTTGAAATTTTTTATCCAGTGTTATTACCGTTTTATATGAAGCTTTAAACCCTTTTGCTGTTAGAAGAGTTTGGTTGGATGTTACCATCTCAACGAATAAATGATTATAGCTGGAGGTAAATGTATTATTAGGTGTTATATCTCCTTGTAAAAATGCCAAAACTGGATACGCAGAACTTGGTCCATCATACACTTTTATATAAGTTTTGTTAGTTACTTTTACTAGGTCTAAATCAAGGAAATTCAACTCAATGACGTGATTCTCTTCAATTTCAATCAACCATTCGCACGTAACGCCGGAATCATAGTTTTGGGGATAATTCGGTGAAGTAAATTCACCCTGTTGCACTTTTAAGTTGCCCCCGCATCCTAAAATGGCGCAGATATAAATTTGTCATCGGTATCATTACTTTACATACTAGAAGGTACAAATTTATAAGTAGCTTGGAATCCAATTCCTTCATACACTGTATCACTTTCGAATCTGACTAGAATGACATGGCTACTACTCGTTATTGTGACTGGTTTGTTTGTGTGACATAGTTGATTCATTAAATGTGCTTTATCATCACGGCCATTATATATCTGAAGACAAAAATTAGTAAAATACCTGAAATAGTTATTGTCATTTCATACCTGTACAAAATCATAAATGCAGCCTATAGTTGGTTCAATATCGAGCTTATCAAATGTAACGGCAATACTATTTCCATATGATGTTTCAATAATCCAGTCACATCTTGTAGAAACAGGATAATGGTTTGGATAATTTGGCGATTGGATTGTTCCATTAGGATGAGTAAAAATACCACCACATCCTGTTTTTTTAAATAAAAGAAATTAAATTCTCGAATGCGCTATTAACTAAGAAACACATTAAATATAGGTTCAGTCATTTTTTTAGTTATTACTAATTAGAATATTTAATATATTTATTATAGAATACCATACCTACAATTTGCCATTCTAATCTAAATCCATTTCCCATAAGTAAATTATCACTAACAAAACGAACTTTCGTTGTATTACTATTTATTGTTAACTGAGGTGGAATGCTTGTGCCACAATACGAGCTTTTCATTTCCTTATCCGTATCACGATCAATATATTGAATCTAAAGAAAAAAAATGGTTAACATTATGTAATTTAAAGTACAATCTTTTTACTTCGACATAGTCGTAAGTACAATTCGAGCCACCATATGATAGAGATCGTTCTAATTCGAAGTGAGAAAATATTATATTTATTTTATTTCCTTCTGTTACGCCAATAGTCCAAGTACAGTCTTCATTTTGTGGGTAACTATCGGGGAAATTAGGACTTTCAATAACACCATTGTAACCGGTTATAGTATTTTGACATACTGAAATTTTTACAATTAAATTAATGTAACACAAATACACAAAGTAAACCTGTTAAATATCGTATTTGAAAACCGCGTCCTTGAAAACTGACGTCCGATCTGAACTTTATAAGCACATGATTGCTTGTAGATCTTAAGTAAGGCGGATGATTTGAACAGTATCGCCCTAATGACTTTGCAGAAATGTCTTTCCCATCAAAAATCTACAAAGTAATAAGTAAAATATGTTATTAAAATTATCTAAAATTTCTTCGATCTACCTCGACGTAATCTAAACGACATGAGGCATGTGCTTCCAAATCAAGATCGGCGAATATAATTTGAACAATGGATCCATAATTAATTGATATTTTCCAATAACACTCCGTATTTTTACTGTATGGCTCCGGATAGTGTGGTGAAATTATAGAACCTTTTGGTGATGTTAATACTCCTCCACATCCAGTGGCTGCTGATGACCAGTACATCAAGAAACCTTTAGCATTTCTTGTTAAGTCCGTCTTGAAATGTATATACAACTGATTTGCATGGGAATATATTACTTTTGTTATAGTATCACCACAATATTTGCCTATTAATGGTGATGCAGCAGTTGCTCCATGCCTAAGAAAACGACATTGTATATTTTATGTATACTTAAAATATTAGCTAAAAGCTTACTCTTACCCTCTTTTCTTTATAAATTTCGAAAAAGCATTTGATAGGGTGCAACATCATAAATTACTGAGAATTTTGCGACAAATGAACATGGACTAAGAAGACATTCATTGCATAGAAAGCTTATATTTAAATTAAATCCTCCAAATATAGATTGACGGAGAGATAACAGACGCCATCGAGGTATATAGAAGAGTCCGACAGGCATGCATTCTTTCAAATCTGCTATTTAATATTTATCCGGAAAGTATTTTCTAAGAAACTCTCAAAGAAAAAGGTATCAAAATCAGTGTGAATCCACAACATTCTCTATGCTGACAACAGCGTTTTAATTGCCGATAACATCGAGAATCTTGAACGCCTTGTCAGCATAGTAAAAGGAAATAGCGAAGAAAGGCATCTAAAGATTAACAGCAAAAAAAAGTCAGGGTTGTTACTCGAGAATCGGAAATATTCAGGAACGTCAACCTAACATACAAAGGATTACAAATTGAACGTGTAAACAAGTTTAAACATCTTAGAACATGACTCAGCTATGACTGGATTTCAGGTCTGAAAACAAAATATCGCAGTGCATTTATGGAACTGAAAAATGTTTTAACGATTGCAGACTTCGATTTGAGCCTTAAAGTAAGTTCTATAAAATGTTATGTTTGGTCAATGTTGTTGTATGGAGTACAGAATTGAACATTGAAAGCGACCAAAATGAATAAACTTAAAGCCTTTGAAATGTGGATAGACTGTAGAGTACTCATTATCCCATGGACAAAGAGATACAAAGATACCAAGTATTACTAGTTTTGTTACAATAGGCACAATGTAAGACAGTGGATCGAACCGCGATTGATAGACGATTTGGTAGACATATCTAAAGATAGAGAAGTAAATATCTATTAATGGATATACATGAGAAAAAGAAGTCCAGGTAGAAGGATATATGTATATTAAAAGTTCATATAGTTAGAATATAGCCAGATAAAACAGGTCGGTGCTTCAAATAATCAATGTGAGTACGATGTTTGTTATTCGCAGGGGATATTCTTGTTACTATTCAGTATCAAGCAAAGCGATGGAGTTGATTTTCCAAGTAATGGTTTAATGTGTACCAAAACGTATATACTCTTTGGATGAATCAAACAAAATGTTATTTATATATCTTTAGTTCTCGCACAGCTACCATACAGTAAAACTGTTGAAATACTATCAGATCATGACCATAGAACAAATATCAGTTATAGTTTTAAGCGTGGTTTAGTATCTTTGTAATGTTTCATTAAATTTACCGATTTTCATTCTTCTTTAGGCCTATAGAGCAAGTGTAAAACAATTTTGACCTGCATAACGAATCTCACTATAAAATATCTCCTACACTCCTATCCAAAAATTAATTGAGCAAACCCATCACATAATTGAGAGATGAATTCAGAACACATTGATCATTAATGTACCAGCTGTACATAAAATTCTTTATGAGCATTTTTATTAGATATAAAACTTTGTATTTTAATAATAACTTTTGCCTTCGCATCCTCGAACAGCTTAATGGAAATTACAAAAGGCATTGGCAGACTATGAGTTATTATTTTGCCAGTGCTCATAGTACGATTTAAGAGTTTTCTGCTGTTAGCATTCACTTAATCGCTTACTGGGCAGCAGGTTGCTATATTTTATTTCCATAGCCATAACTGATAAGTCAGAGTTACCATTGAATTATCAGCAGATATTTTGTGGATGCCTCGCGGTCTGAAGGATCAGCAGAGGCAAAGCGAGTTGTATGGTGTATAGACACATGTAACGAAACTTTATAATTATGATATACCGCCAAAATCCAATGATAAAGTTTGAATGTCAAAAGCTACTAGCAGTAGTAAAGCTTCGGAAACTTTTCCGATTACGAGGGTGGTCCCAGAAGTACGCGACCCAACAAAGAAAACACAAAAATTTTGGAAGAAAATATATTTGTTTTTCAACATAATCTCCTTTCAGCTCTGTACACTTTTTCAATAAGTTCGATACCATTTTTAAAGAAAATAATCCGAGGGGGCTAAATCTGGCGAATCTGGCTGTGCATGAGGTAGTAATTCAAATTTTAATTCATTAATTTTGGCCATTGCAATAACAGATTTGTGAACTCGTGCATTGT
>JAVIWB010002114.1:80000-292612 GCA_031893035.1 Dermolepida albohirtum | reverse complement strand
ATGCTGAATATATTTTTTCAATATCTTTATACATTACCATAGGTTGCTTTATCATCTAATAGCCGGTTTAAACATTGTACAAATAAATTAATAGAAAATTAAATATTTTGAAATAAAGCATGAATTTATGCAATAATTATTAAAACGAATAGACTATATACATTATCGATTACCTTATTTAGTATTGATTTTGTTACAAGATATATAAACTATGTATATAGTAATTAATTATACATTTCAATTCTATTATTCGCGAAGCTTATAAAGTCGGCAACGAAATTATTATCTCAAGAAATATTCATTAAAATATTCATGGGATATTATATAAACACAACAATAAATCAAGCTACAATAGGTGCGGAAATTTTTTCCTCTTTAAAGAATAATATAGCATACATATATTGTTTTTCAAACAAATCTATTCTGATTTAGAGTATTTACCACACATACAAAAAATATATTAGTTAAAAAGAATCATAATTATGACTCAAATTAAATATTGAATTACATTATATTTCGTAATTGATGAAAACATATTTTCAGTTAAATGTGATCCAGTGGCAGGATCGCACATAACTTTAATAACTCTAGCAAGCCTCTCGAATTCTTCGATCAAATATTATGCATTTTCTAGCTTTTAAAATAAGACCTTGATTTATCATTTGAGTGCGAAATGTTTTTGATATGACCGAAACTATATGATCTATACCTTAAACGAACTTATTCGAAATCTGAATATTGTTTAGTTCAAAACATTCCTAAGTGAGAGGGATGTCTACTTCAAATAACTGCTTTACTAGTAAATGCATCCATATACACTGTTAGGCAAAAGTGTCGGGTACACTTGTATATTCATAACGCGTGAACATAGAATCATTATATTAAGTTAATTTAAAATAGATACAAGTAAATATCGAGAATTGCACATTGTTATCTCGTCCAAGAAAGAAGAGAGAGTCTAACCATGGAAGAAGAACGTCGCAATCAACTGGGAGAGTTGTCAGTGCAATTATGGGTATCAATATATTAACATGATGCCGGCAAGAAAGAATAGACACCATCGCTACTTTCTTAAAAGGGGACAGATTTTCAAAATGTACAGTATGAGTACTACTGCGGAATTGCACGTCATATAGATCGAATCCTCTGTACTATCCAGGATGCACAACGTGGATGGACTCCCGATTGCTTCTTAAATAGCTTTTAAACTTACGTCCCCTAACAAGAGTTTTGTTAGAAAAATGTATCTGCGATGTTTCTTTAACTTTTCTTGCACTCAAATTTATAAACGAAACATATGAGGATCACTTGGTCGAAATGAACCACACTTATGGCCTGCTTGATCTCCAGACTTAAATCCCTTGAATCTGTGCGTATGGGGCTATTCGAGGATATTAGTGCACAATACTTGGGTGGAAAATGAAGATTTATTATTAAAAAGTCGGATAATTGATGGATGTAATACAATAAGACAACCCTGGTGTTTTTGAGAGAGTTTGGCAGTCAACAAGGAGAAGATTGGATGATTGCGTCCTAACTGGTGGTAGTCATTTTCAGCAGTTTTTATAGAATAAGGATATAATAAAGAATTGTTGTTCTTTCAAAAACTTTTATGGCCTGTATCTTCGAATAAAGCGTGTTTCCGCAAATCATCCGAGGAAGAAATTTTAAAATACTCCGAGGAGTAACCTTGCGAATTTTTGCGCATGTTTTGTAAACACCCCGCATAAATATTGATGAGAGTTGGGATATTTTTACAACTATACAACCGCCAATTCATTTCAAGTATAATTCTCAGAACCATCTTCTGCAATAAAAAATCTCATTCCGAATCGATGTGTTTACTTTAGTGAATAATACCGCTTTGAACAAATATCAGAATTATATTTTATAATATTAAAATTACAACCTCGCTTCAGATTACCTAAAACATAACATACATACACAGAGTAACTGACTGCAAACGCCATTAATTCGAAAAGACCATTTTAAATATTTGTCAATTATTAAGCCTAATAATCTGTAAGACCTGTTGAGTTTAACAAAACAATTATTTAAATAGATTTCAGAAGCATAATATATGCGCAATTAGTTACTTTCGTAATTAATAATTAAACAATTGCTATACATTCAACTACTAATGATGTTTAAAATGAAATTTGCTTCAAACAATGAGCTATCTATTAAATAAGACTTAATAGCAGTATTTATATCATCGGCATATAAAGCCACTGAGGCAAGATTGATAGTGGAAGAGAGATCGTTTACATAAAATTAATACAGGGTGGGCCTGTATTAAATTGTATTGTGTAAATGTATAAGTTATATTGTTAAAAGTATCTATTTGAAACTTATCACGCAAATAAATAATAAAAATGGATTTAAATAAATGTTTGAAACTCTTTGAAGGTTCAAAATTTAAAAAAGGAGAGAAACTATAGCTAAGGAAAAGCCTACCAGCGGTTGATTTGGTTACCCAAAAAGTGTCCACTCAGGATATGCCAGGCTACGGTCGTGTCTGTTGTTCAATAAAAATTGATGCGCCGCCTCGTTTAATAAATAAAGTAACATTCTGTATATTTGTATGTCGGATTGAGGAACAAAGAATCTCGTACCACGTTTTAAATAACAAACGCCCTTGTTTAAACACCACAATAACAAAAGGTAAAGAAGAAAAGTTAATGCATAAACATAATTAAAATTATTTATTTTAATTAAAAGAATAGTTAAATCGCAGGTAATACAATTATTAATGTGAAAATTGATTCTCAAATATTACAAATGAATGAATAAGTAAGACTTGATAGTCAACATTTAATATTCTAGTATTATAAGAATAACAAAAAAAAATTGAGTAGGTTTTACCGGAACTGGGCCAAGTTCTATATACGACGACAACAAATCAGCGGTGGCGTCCATGATTCCAATTGCGGCTTCGTCGAGTTATGTGGTAGCCAAGATGGTAATTATTGGTTTCGTAATTACACGTAATACGAGTATATACGGGAAAAAGTTACATTGATTTGGTATAAAAAATTTGTATTCAACCAGTACCCAACAGTATCAAAAGAAAAAATTCAAAGACGTGGTTAAAATAGCAATGATAACAAAATATACCTTCTAATTACGAGGGTAGTTTGACAAGTAGTGAGAATGGAAAAGAAAAACGAATTTTTTAAATACAAAATAATTTTTATTTTTCAATATATTCTCCTAAAAGATTTATTCCAACGGTGCTCCAATGCCCTTATGCCATCTCTAAAATGCGATTCCGGAAGGCTTGCAAAATACTCATTTACTAATATGATAAGCTCGTCGTTAGACGAAAATTTCTTTCCACCTAGTGCCGTTTTCAATTTTGGAAAAAGGTGGAAGCCGGAAGGGGCTAGATCCGGCGAATAAGGCGCATGCGGTACTAATTGGAAATGCAACTCGTGGATTTTGGACATCGTAACTGTGCTGGTATGCGAGGAAGCGTTGTCTTGGTGAAACAGAATCTTTTTCTTTGCTATTCCTGGCCGTTTAGCACGAATCTCAACATTTAATTTTTGTAGAAGTTCTGCATAATATTGTCCGTTTATTATGGTACCTTTCTGAAGGTAATAAATGAGCTAAATGCCCTTGAAATCCCAAAAAATTGATGCCATCACCTTGTTTGCCGATAAAGTGGTTTTCGCTTTCTTTGGAGGTGCAGAACCAAGTTCTAATCATTGTTTCGATGAAGTCACGATTTTGGGTGCTCCAGAGCGCGCTTCATCAACACAGCTTGTTCTACCACGTTGAAATTCATTTACCCATCTACTTATTGTGGCGGATTATGGAGCAGATTCACCTAATGTTTCCCGTAACTCATCTTTTATTTCGGTAGCTTTCATATCCTTAATTACGAAGTATTTAATCACCGCACAATACTTTGCTTTTCCCATTTTAACAAAACGACGTCTTGCTTCTTTTTCAATCAGCTGTCAAAAATAAACTAATCAACCGATTTTATCTAAATATCAGAATGTAAACATATAAATAAGCAGCCTAAATTACGTGCATTTGTTTTATCAATTAGAGCGCCACTTATGTGTCATTCTCACTACTTATCAAACTATCCTCGTATAGTTTGAATTTTGCACATAATGGAAGTATATATACATGTGTTGAATATTATTATTCTAGTTAAATTCTAAACACTGAATTGCAACAGTAGCAAAGAATACATTGAATTTTTTTATAAAGTTTGATAGAATATTTTATGGTCTTGATATAAAATAAAGCCTTATATTCTTTTAAAGAACTAATAATTACTGTAAATTTCAAATAGATAATCATCGGCAAAGAGCCTAAAAAGAGAATAAAGTATCAATTAATACAACATAAAATAATATTTGTTAAAGATAGGAATCAGAAAGGTAATTGTTTCTTTTATTAGAAAAAGGGGTTTAATGTCTAATGTGAATTTGTTTGCAAGGTAAAGGAAAAGTATATAAATTTATAATGGGTTTACATGTATAAAATATACAAATGGTTTTTGAAAATTAAAAGGAAGAGAGTGTAAGAGATAACAATGTATGTAAAGTGTGAAATTTAGAGGAATATAATAAGATAAATATTTTAAAGGGATATTGTTGTTATAGATTGTAAATAATAAATTCAATTAATGAGAACAAATAAGATTATGTTCATGTTTACATTTTAAAAGCATATTTGATCGAAAGTTTAAATATTTTATACAAGTAAAAGTAATAATATATTAAATAGGAATGTATATTAAAAATTCAAAATTATATTAATTTAGTTTATTAATGATTTACAAGTTATATTTTTGTGCTATGTTCCTGTTGGTTAATTCGTAAATCCTCTTCTAAGACCTTAGAAATAGGACTGGCATTTAAAAGATAAAGAATTGCAGTGTAATTAGTTGCCTAGTACACATAAATTAATTTGCTAAACGAAAAAACGAAGAAGAAATGTTAAAATGAAACACTGGTAAAAATTATCAATACTTACAACATTTGTTAAACCAATAATAAGGACAACATTATTAAAAAAAAAGACAACCATAGCGATAAATAAGTGATATAAGTTATTAAAGTAGAAAAACTGAAAATTGAAATTTGAACTATTAACTCTATAAATAAAGACGATAACCAATAAATCGTATGTTGGAAAGAAAATGAATGGTGCGCAGGAACGACTTCTACATACATTGACATCATAATGAACCAGAAGAAAGAACTAACAAAAGTGGATGTGTGTATTTAAATTTTAGCGAGAAAAATGATAAAGAAAGTTACCAAAAACATAAATATAATTATAATTAGAATGGCCAAAATTATGTAAAAAAGTTAAGTTATATCAACTTAAGTATTTTTTTTAAACTAAAAGAAAGCAAATAATTGAGGTATTTGTTGTTATGTTATTTAATTAAATTTAATATATAAAAATAAATGTTACATTGTTTGATCATCTAAATAAGGTTCCATTTTATCATTTATTTAATATTATATATATATATATATATAAAACACATATATATATATATATATAAAATTTTATCGATCGGACCAGAAACAGCTGAGTTATCGAGGTTGGAGTAAAGTCGTTTTGTAGTTTGTTTAAACAATGGAAAAAACCGAGTTTCGTGTTCTGATAAAACATTGTTTTTTAATGGGTAAAAACACCACGCAAGCAAAACAATGGATTGAAAAATGTTACCCGGACTCTTGTCCATCAAAAGCAACGATTTGTCGGTGGTTTGCCGAGTTTAAACGTGGTCGTACCGACACAAATGACGCGGAACGCTCGAGTAGATCTGTGGAAGCCGTTACACCGGAAAATGTGAGTGAAGTGACAAAAATTATAATGAAAGATCGTAAAGTGAAGCTCCGTGAGATTGCTGAGATGACACAGATATCATATGGAAGTGTATTTACTATCCTTCATGAAAAATTGAGCATGAAAAAGGTTTTTTCCAAGTGGGTGCCGCGATTGCTTTCGATGGAACAAAAACAGCAACGAGTCGATGATTCAGAAAGCTGTTTATCGCTATTTACTCGCAACAAAAAAGATTTTATTACGTGACCATGGACGAAACATGGATACATCACTACACTCCAAAGTCGAAGCGGCAGTCATCTGAGTGGCGCACAGCTGGCGAAAGCCGTCCGAAGCGTCCGAAAACGCAGCAGTCAGCTTGCAAAGTCCTGGCGTCAGTTTTTTGGGATACACATGGCGTGATTTTCATTGACTACCTCGAAAAAGGTAAATCGATCAACAGTGATTATTATATTGACTTACTGGTGCGTTTGAAGGAGGAAATCGCAAAAAAACGACCGCACATGCAGAGAAAAAAAATCCTTTTTCACCAAGACAATGCACCCTGCCACAAGTCGATGAAAACAATGGCAAAATTTAACGAATTGGGTTTTGATCTGCTTCCCCACCCCCCATATTCGCCAGATTTAGCCCCCAGTGACTACTGGCTCTTTGCTGATCTTAAAAAAATGCTCCAGGGAAAAAGATTTGGCTCAAATGAGGAGGTCATCGCTGAAACTGAAGCTTATTTTGAAGCGAAAGATAAATTTTTTTATAAACATGGTACTGAAAAATTGGAAAAGCGTTGGAACCATTGTATCACCCTAAAAGGTGATTATGTTGATGAATAAAAAAAAATTTTGCAAAAAAAATGTTGTTTTCATATATATATATATGTGTTATATAACGCATTTAAATTTTATTTCATTTGAATTACTTGGATTATGTTAAAGAATATATAGAATTTAAAGCTACCATTGAACATACTTATATATAAAGTTTATTTAAAAATCATTATAAAATAGATTTATTAAATACCATTGCCGGAATTTATATTGATATTTTATATGCTTATTTCTAAATAACCATCATCAGAGCGGAGTACGAATCTACTCGAGTTAAGGAGAGAATTAAATAAAATTCTTAAATATTCTATATATATATATATATATATATATATACGAGGGATGTTTCCAAAGTTCTGGGAATTACATATAATTTTTATAATTTTGTTAATTTTCGTCAATATTACAAAGTCGTTTTTCAACATAATCTTCATTTAACTGAACACATTTATCTCAACGATAAACTAATTCTTTTAAGCCGTCCTCAAAGAAGTTTTTCGGTGTCTTGTCGATCCACCTATTTATGGCACGTTTTACGTCAGTTAAACTTTCAAATCGAACACCCCGTAAGGGTTTTTTGAAATCTGGGAACAGATGGTAATCATTGGATGCAAGATCCGGGGAATAAGGTGAGTGCGGCAGCAATTCCCATCGTAAATCGTTTAAAACATCCTTCGTTTTTCTTGCGGTGTGTGGTCTTGCATTATCCTGTTGCAATAACGGACGCTTATGCAACTTTCCAGGCCGTTTTTTGACTAGTGCCTGTCGCAGTGGTCCGGATAATAAATTTGAATAATATTCTGCATTAATTAATCTCTCAGCAGATAATCCATGAAAATAATCCCTTCGCAATCCCAGAATACAGTAAGCATTACCTTTCCAACAGACGGAAATACACGCGCCTTAAGTGAAGGCCCTTCTTTAGGTTTGCGCCATTCTTTGGATTGACTTTTCGTCTCAGGATTGAAATAAGGAATCCATGTTTCGTCAGTGGTTATTATTCGTTGCCAAAATTCATCACCGTAACGGGCTAGCAGCTCTTGAAGTTGACGACAAGTATCGGACCTATTGAGTTTCTGTTCTGATCCCAACAGCCTTGGCACCCAGCGCGCCGAAACCTTGCTAACGACCAAACAATCATGCAAGATGTCATGAGCTTGTCGTGTACCTATCCCTAGGTGTACACTAATTTGACGAATAGTCATTCGCCTGTCGTCTTTCAGTAGGTTTTCGACGGCAGTAATGGTTCTTTCATTTACCGACGTGCTTAGCCGCCCATTGCGTGAATCGTCTTCTAGTGGTGATCTATCGGCTTTAAAACGATCGATCCACCGATAAACAGTACTTTTGGATTGTGCAGATTCACCAAATACTCCTTGCAGACGACTAATGATTTCTGACGTTTTCACATCTTCTTTCCACAAAAAGAAAATTATCGCTCTTTGAGATTTTGCCGCGTGTTCCATGGTTACAAAAATAGTACTACTAAAACGCGTCTACATCAATCGAATACCTGAATCAGACTGAACAATGTTGCACTAGATAGTTGCATAAACATGTCAAGACTTGTCTGGCATCAATAACATTGCCTATAAGTTCTGCGTTATTTAATTATAGCACCAATTCCCAGAATATTGGAAACATCCCTCGTATATATATATGTATATACAGGTAAGTATCAATATGAATTATTAAAATTTATTTCATTCATTATAAAAAATATTTACAAATTACAATAATTACATTAAAGTTTATTAATATCATTAAATAAATACATAATATATATATATATATATATATAATGGACAACTTGATTACGGGAAACATTTTGGAAAGAAATTATTGTTATATATAATAAAATTTAGTATTTAAAAATCAGAGTAATTATTTTTATTAATACTTATATTAGACAGAAAACTTTATTTTTCTTTCGAACATAAATCAGTTTTATTAAAGAAGAGATCTACGGGGATACTTTTGAAAAACCTTTTACATTGTCATCCATCCAACCATTTTAATTAATTATTTACAAAGCTGTGACGTAAGTACCTATTACAAGGTTTTTATTTTTTAAACAAGGGTAACAAGGGTAATGGTTGTTTGCTGAAGTTTCTTTAATGAAAACAGTGAAAGTAGATAATTTGTATCAATTTTTTAAGACAACTGTTGTTTTAGTACTTTTTGTTTCTAATTCTTACAATTCTTTTTTTATTTAAAGACCAACAAATATAAATTTGTATATAACCCCTTCGAACAGAGTTTATCGTATCCTTGAAGTATTAAAATTATTATTTATGAATTGCATTAAAGAATTTTAGCGAAAAAATAATTTGCGTATTTATTTTGAAAACAGAATGTGAAGCTATTTGATATTAATTATCATTAAAATTCAGTAATCTAATTTCAGCCCCTAAATAACAATTAGTATATACCGGTGGAGTACGCAGAAGGAAGACGTTTTAAGAATTTATGCCATAATAGTATTTATTATCCTCTACTAAAATAATAGCACTAAATATATACTTAGGATGGTATTAATTATAATATAATCAATGATTCCATTATTTATTAACATATAAAATTTAACACATATAATAAACGGATAGTTATTTAAAATAATTAGTCAACTATGAATTTTTCATCCTTAAGTGAGAGTGATTATAAGTAAAACTTTAAAGTTAACCTAAATCTAATTTTAATTAATTCAATGCATTCAAGTTTCAAAAGCTTAGACAAGTGCGACCTTAAAATAATACACTGCTCAAAATAAAATTTCATAAAAAAAATACTAAATTAAAATAAAAATTGACTTAACATGGTATTTTGGTATCAATATATTTGGTATCAAGCATTTGAACACATTATTATCTTTTAACTTGTTCAGAGTTTTAAAGAAATCATGTTGGAAGAGTATAAAATGCTGCATATTTAGTGAAGGAAAAATACAGACATATTTAGTATTACAGAAATTTAAGTATAATAATTCTTACAAAAAAAATAGAAATTAATAATGTGTGAAATGTCCATGAACATCTTAGTGGCATAGACCGGTTAACATGTCGAACATTTCTTGGGAAATTATATCCCATTCCTCTCTTATAGAAATTCGTATTTGTAGAGCGTTCTTGGCATATTTTGTGCAGCAACACGTCTTTCTACAACATTCCAAGCGTATTGTATTGGATTATAATCCAGGAATTTAGCCGACCACTCCATGCTCTTCTATAACAGCTTCATTAATCCAGTTGTTCATGATGTTTTTCAATGGGTACGAGCCCTCCAACGCTTATCCCGTCCAATATTGAGGCCTCTCCTGGACAAATTATAAATCAAAATATGGTTATTTATTATCTGTCTGAAACGTAAATCTGCATTCGATTTGTTACTGAATAATTCTCGCATTCATGAATTATGGCTCTAATTGATAAGCTCATTTGCCCACATTATACGGACCCTTATATTCGGCAGTGAAAAAAATGAAGTCATCAGGTATGTAGCCAAACGTATGCGAACAATTTCTCATTATTTGTGTTGATAGTTGCTTTCCAGTGGCAAACTTACATAGAATCTGGACTGCTTAAGAGCACAATTTTTTGGTGCCAATTGTAGACAGACGTCGACCATCTCCAAATAGAATATTCACAAAAGGGTTGGAGAAGCATATAACTTATCATATATACAATCAACAGTAAAAACTAAAGGTCAGTCTGTGCAAGTATGGTATTGCATATCTGCGCAAGGAGTTGTCTCATTAATTAAAATTACTGAAAAATTAACGTCAGCGAAATATTTAGGGATTCTGAAGCAATATGTTATACCAGCAGGAACACAATTAGTTGAAAATAATTACATTTTCCAGCACTATTACGATCCGAAGCGTACCGCTAGGATCATTAAAAATTATTTAAATGAAATTGAACAGCTAGGAGTTGCACAAGCTTTAGTCAGGCCACTAAAAAATCCATATTTAAATATTATCGAACATGTGTGGCATTATTTAGATTGCGCGAAACAAAAAAATCGCCGACTAAATTAAAGTCGATTTAAATTCCAGTCGAATTTCTTAGTTACTTAAAAGTAAGCTTCGCTTAGTATGGCGTTTGTCCATCTGTTGTTAGCCATAATCTTCAGATAATATTTCAAAAAAATAATACAAGTTAGACAGTATTTATTTGCATTAAATATTTATAATCTTAACCTTAAAATATAGTATAGAATGTCTATGTCTGACATAAAGAGAGTTAAATTAGAGTTATAACTATCAGTTGTCGAAATTCTCTTCGTATTTATTTATTATATTTCTGATTTTATTATTGTTTTCAGAATATAAGTAAACATATTGCTTTTAGTTTTTGAAGGCATCGACTGCTCCTTCAGAAGACTGGAACCTTTGACCACGCAGTCCGTTCTTGATTTTCGAAAAGATAAAGAAATCGTTGGGATTTAGGTCCGGATTGTACGAAGGATGATCCAACAATTCGACGTTTTCTCGCGTTAAAAGTTCAATTCTCTTGCGTGCTGTGTGCGAACTTGCACTGTCTTGGTGGAGGATGATTCGTTGTTCCGGGTTGATTTGTCGAAGCTCAGCGATGACTTGCTGCAAACAAATGGTTGTACACCAATCGGCAGTAACAGTTCTTTCATTTTGTAGAGGAATTGTTGTTACATGCCCTGCTTTCGAGACAAATGTCGCAACCATCTTTTTGGAAATACCTCAAGAACGGATAACTTTTGTGGGTTTTTCTTCACCTTGGAACACCCAAACAGACGACTATCATTTATTTCCTAGCTCGTATGAGTAAATCTAAGATTCATCACCACTGGCAATGTTGATCTTAATCTAGAGGTTTTTGACACCAATTCACCCTAGCTGCTTTCTATTCTTCAGTCAAGAGATGTGGCATCCAACGGGAAACTTATTTTTTACACACAATTCTTTATGCAAAATTTTTTGAATTGAGGTCTTTGAAATCCCCAATAATGTTTCAATGTGGCGATATGTCGCATGTCGATCTTCATTGATGATCTTGCGCACAGCATCGACGTTTTCCTGAGCGACTGCCGCTTTTAATGAACCTGCTCTTGGATCGTCGCTAAGACAAACCCGTTTCTGGTAAACCTGTCCTTGACAGTTGTAGCTACAACACTACACTACAGGCTAACTAAAGCTGGAGGTTAATATTTAGTACTGACATTTGATTAACGGTGCCCTCTATGCCACACTATGCAAAAATCTCACCTACATATATGTAGGTATTTTGACTTGCATCATAGTGGACTGGAGCATTCGCTTACAACATGGTATAAAGACAATCTTTTTCTTGTATCAGTTACACACTTCACTAAAAACCCATTGTTCTATGCTCGATTTTGAAGTTTCGCATTTAAATATTTAATATAGCCACCATCGAATTTACAGCCTTCTCGAAGCACGGTGCTTTTTGACAGTTCAGTTAAAATGATTTGTTTTATTGATAATACAGTGGATTATATTGTCTTGTCTTCGTCAACTATTCATCGACTTCATGTTCGTTTACGTTCAACATTGCTGAAACAATTCATCTTTTAGTCCCAGTCATGATTCGCTTCGGAATTGTATTATTTTATTCACGTTTCGGCAGCAATGCGACAAAGCAGATGCCTTCCTTTGAGAAGATGTGAAACTTAAATATCCAGTTGATGTGAAATCAAAAAATCATTTGTGTCGTCCTGATCAGCTTCAACTGGCCTTCCAAAACCAGGTGCATTCTTAACGTCGAAATTACCAGAACGAAATTTTTCGAACAAGTTTTGGAACTAACGTACTGTTAGACATACGTTTTGAACTATTTTTTTGCTTCGACTGCAAAAATACTCTTTCTTATTTATCATTTTCAAAATAACGACAAAAAAACAGACACGTAGAATTAAATTGAAAATAAACCTTGCAATGTGAGCTATCAAAATATATAATGGTAGTACACTTTAGAGCATATGTCGGCAACAACCGGCCCGCTGTAAGATTTGATCCGGCCCGCGAGACATTCGTCATATTATTTCATGTCTGATATCTATCGCTAAAATTTATGAACACTTCTTTAAAAGACTACTTTAAAATGCACTACTTTTAAACGCGGCCCGCGAACGTATTTGCACATTAAAGTTTGGGAGTATAGTACTTACGTCGTATAATAGAAATGCAAAATGTTAGCTGCAATGCGCCTGAGTAAAAATAAAATAAAACAAAAACGCACGTCATTGTTTGGAAATCCTGACTACTATTTTTTTACAGTCCATAACAAAAGATTCATTGTTGTCTATAAATACATTAACGTAAAACTGACACGCGAAGCATATAATATAGTATAAACCAGAAGGTAGTCAATTTATATTACGACTTGTCTTGACATATGCGAAACATAACGCGTTTTGTGCAATGTATTGATGAATCTTTATTCAAAAGGTTTCGTGTGTAATTTTTGTATTTCTGAGTAATTGTTTCAATTTAGTTAATTTTCATATTATTCTTGTAGTTTATATTTTACACCAGGATAATAGAAGGAAATAACTTTTCACATGTATTAATACATAAATATACAAGCGAAGAATTTACGCGACAATTTTCATTGTAGGAAATATCAAAACGTATTTTATATTAAGACTGCATGAACTGGAAATGTCTATATTATAAAATTTTTCATAACCACGTTTTTAAATAGACTACTATAGAATGCATTATACACTTTCTTAAACTATTAACATAACAGTATTATTTCGTTTTCACAGTATTTTCAACTACAAATATAAATACAAAATGCTTCTAGATCTGTATTTAAAAGGCTATGTCTAGCCATAAATATTGACAATATTACGATTAATAGAATTTTGGAACACCATAAGCGTATCATCAGGAACATGCATATCTTATGTCAATACTTGTTCATTAGTCGTTCAGTGAACACGTACGAGGATAGTTTGACAAGTACTGAGAATGACACATAGGTGGCGCTCTAATTGGTAAAAGAAATGCACTGTAATTTAGGTTGCCTATTTATATGTTTACATTCCTATATTTAGATAAATCGGTTGATTAGTTTATTTTTGACAGCTGATTGAAAAAGAAGCATGTCGTTTTGTTAAAATGGAAAAAGCAAAGTATAGTGCGATGATTAAATACTTCGTAATTAAGGCTATGAAAGCTACCGAAATAAAGATGAGTTACGGGAAACATCCGCCACAATAAGTAGATGGGTAAATGAATTTAAACGTGGTAGAACAAGCTGTGTTGATGAAGCGCACTCTGGAGCACCCAAAATCGTAACTTCTAAGGAAATGATTATAAAAATCCATAATATTATTACGCAAGATAGACGACTCAAAGTGAGAGAGATAGCAGACACGGTAAACATTTCAACAGAACGCGTACACCACATTTTAAGGAAAGAATTGGGCCTTTCCAAGCTTTCGGCAAGATGGATGCCGCGATTGCTTACGACTCATCAAAAGTTCACTCGTTTGCGCATTTCCGATGAGTGTTTGGACCTTTGTAAGCGGAATCCGGTTTTGTAGGCGATTTGTTACTTACGATGAAACTTGGATACACTACAGTTCACCCGAAACTAAACAACAGTCGAAACAATGGTTAGAACGTGGTTCTGCACCTCCAAAGAAAGCGAAAACCACTTTATCGACTAACAAGGTGATGGCATCGATTTTTTGGGATTCAAAGGGCATTTTGCTCATTGATTACCTTCAGGAAAGTGCCACAATAAACAGACAATATTATGCAGAACTTCTACAATAGTTAAATGTTGAGATTCGTGCTAAACGGGCAGGAATGGCAAAGAAAAAGATTCTGTTTCACCAAGAGAACGCTCCCTCGCATACCAGCACAGTTGCAATGTCCAAAATCCAAGAGTTGCATTTCCAATTAGTGCCGCATCCGCCTTATTCGCCGGATCTAGCCCCTTCTGACTTCCACCTTTTTCCAAAATTGAAAACGGCACTAGGTGGAAAGAAATTTTAGTCTAACGACGAGCTAATCATCTTCGTAAATGAGTATTTTGCAAGCTCCGGAATCGCATTTTAGAGATGGCATAAGGACATTGGAACACCGTTGGAATAAATGTATTGCTCTTTTAGGAGAATATATTAAAAAATAAAAATTATTTTGTATTTAAAAAATTCGCTTTTCTTTTCCATTCTCACTACTTGTCAAACTACCCTCGTACTACCATATGGAGTGGTCCGAATATCATAATCGCATCGCTATCATTGCACTATAATAGAGTTTTAAAACAAAGTGGCTATTTTGTATTGCCCGCCATTTTGCACACAATCGACATTCACATTTGTGGTTAGGCATACTTATTGTAGAGATACAGTAAAGTAATCATGGAATGCCATACGCCAGTCAAAATCGTGAAAACTTAATATGAAAATTATAGTTTGTGCAGCGAAAATTAAGTGTAAGACACTTGAATGTAACCATATGCTAATAATCAACACCATTAGAAAATTAATTTAAAAAATTTGGAATAAGTGGTTCGATTGCGAACAAACTAATTCCAGTACGTATATCCAGTGGTCGCTCTGAGAATAAAGTCACTGTTGCCAACAAAAGCATGAACAAAAACCCCTAGAACTTCTATTTGACATCGTGCCCAACAACTCAACATTTCAGCGTCTTCTTTGCAGCGAATAATAATAAAAGACCTGCACTTTAACGCATACAAAATGCAGTTGATGCAGAAACTGAAGTTTAGAGACCATGGGCAGTGCCTTACTCTTGTCGACTGGATACTGGAACAAAAACAGTTTCCTCCTTGTTATTAAATTTATCATTAAGCGCTGAATTTCATTTTCACTTCTATGCTTTATTAATACGCAAAACTGTCAGAGTTGGGGAGCTAAAAATTCTGAAGTAGTTCAGGAAAAAAAATTAATCTGTAAAGGTTATAGTTTGATGTGCCCGTTGGACAGGTAGTGTTATCGGAACGTACTTTCGGTTTTCTTTCTTTTGGACAACGTTAAGCCCCAAGTCCATGGTTATAAGCCTATAGCGATTTCTGATCGTAACACACAAAAATTCAGTTGAATTTATGTGTAAAAGTCAAGAAATATGTGGGTAAACGAATTAGCTCATACAAAATAGTCGAGATGGGCAATTAAATTATGTTATTTTCCATGCATAGAAAGTGATTGCGTTGCTATTTCAATAAAACGAAAACAATTTAGAATATTTTGTATTTGTTTTATATATTATGATACGGACACATAGGACCCATGTGTCCGTATCATAATATATAAAACAAATACAAAATATTCGAAATTGTTTCCACTTTATTGAAATAAAAACGCGCTTTCTACTTTACATTTTTCACCTTGTACTTACCTTAAAAAGTGGAAAGAATGTGTGAGAGATTTTGACTCTTCTTTCGTTTCTTAATATTAAAAAACGTTTTGTATATTGTCCCATTGCACATTTTTGACAAATTAATGATCACCCTCATGGCAGTTGTCCATGGTCATTATATCAAACACAGTGCAACTATTTATGCAAAAATCGCTCGAAATCCAAAGCAAATAGTTTGTCCCATGAAATAAACATCTACATTATTGAAGAAGAATTAGCCATAACGGCTTGCAGAAGGATTAAACACCGCCTTTTAACACTGATCTTGAAGACCGTTGGAACCGAAAGTAAAAACTAGTTAAACCGTTATGACAAAATAGGATATTGCATAATTTTATTCGGAGAAATATTTACTATAAAGAAAAATTTTAACGACAGGATAATATGGTCTATGTTCGAAGGTTCCTAGAAGTCAAGAAGTTCGGGGCACCAGTTCAGCATGGTCACAGTTCAGCATAAAGTCTATAACAATCTAGTTGTTTATGAAGAAAGAAATAGGTGCAACGTCCTTAAGACTTTAGTTTAATTGGCTGGTAGCTCTGACCTGAACGTCTAAACTATCAATTATGAAATATTTCTGAATTTGCTGCAAAAATAATTCTAGAAAGCAATGCATAAATTTATACATGAATCGTCCAGTCGTTTGTAAACTCTGTTTGAATCAAGGAAACCAGCACTTTGAATAAATTATGCAATCCTTGACGTTCAGTACAGTGGACGACAGAGGGGGGCGTTTGTTATTCATTATTTTTCTGTATCGAAATGACATGATAGACGCTACCAAGGAATCGTTCATTAATAACACAAATCTGCCTGACGATCCGTGATATCGGTGTAACATATGTAGTAGATAGGGTGTTATTAATAATAGAATGATTCCTTTTAACATTCTTTTAATTGGCAAATAGCTGTTACGCAATGCGTCTGTCTTATACGCTCTAATAACGTAGTTATCGACAAGCGAGATAGACGCATTTCTCGCTTTGTCGTTCAGTACAGTGGACGACAGAGGGAGCCGCTTGTTATCTATTATTTTTCTGTATCGAAATATGATAGACGCTACCAAGAAATCGTTCATTAATAACACAAATCTGCCTGACGGTCCGTGATATCGGTGAAACATATGTAGTAGATAGGGTGTTAATAATAATAGAATGATTCCTTTTAACAAAAAATCCTTGACAGCTTATTTTCTGTTTTTTTTTGAATATATATATTTTAGTTCTGTACAATATTATTATTCTTTCTATATTGCGTTAACATACTGACTGTATTTCTAGCTAAAGTGTGTAGTTAACACAACTTTTTAATTTAATTTTTTTTTGGATTTTAAATCGTTTTCCAGAAAGTTAAAATATAGTCAAGAATTTACCCACAAAGAGTTTTCTTTTAAGTATCTTGTCAATACGATAATATAACAGCTTCTTCTTTCTGTTACACAAGGAGTTTGTAATAAATAAAAATGTCGAAAGTCCTGAAATGGTAGTCAAACTTATAAAACAGCTTGGAAATAATTTCTTATTAAAGACATCATTATTCAAAAGTCAAAACCATTCAATCAATTGTACATTTTTTTAGCAGAAGTGTTTAATCAGCTCTTGTAGCAGAATGCAAATTATGTTAATTTAATATCTCAAACAAGCTTTTAAATCGGTATACAAGAAATTAACTAAATTTTCTCGAGTTCATATAAACGTGTGGTAAATCTTATACAGGTCTGTTGCAACGACAGAGAAGCACAACTTCCGATACCCAAAACATGATGAACCCGTCTATTCCTATTTTCATTGCTATTAAAGGAGGGAATGAAACCAATAAGAGACGTTTTCATAATAACACTAGGCTTTCATGTTGCCAAATTAAGTGAAAATACTCTCACTGACTAGAAACGGGCAGCATTCTCAAGGTCTCTCTACAAACCGGATTTATCCATTTATATTGAGATTATTAGTCTTTTGGATTATTGAAAGAGACATTTGAAAGAGCAAAATTTAAGGACTATATTAACGAATTGTTTACTAAACTGGTTAAAAACTAAGTCAAGAGACCTTTTAAAGAAATGGTGTAAATATTAGGAGTAATTTTTTAAATATTACCTTCATAAATATTATTTAAAAAAATATGTTATAAAACGTAAAATTCATTTCTTTTGTCCGGTTTCAGTCTTAAAAAAAGAAAATATATATACATTTTACACTATTTTTTGGACGAATAAATTGTCGAAACAAATAAAATAGTAAATTTTTTAATCAATTCTTGAGGAATTTATTAAAAAATATATTCGGGAAAAATAAAATTCAATAGAAAATTCCTAAAATATTACGAAACAAACATCCTGTTAGTTTTCAGTTTGTTACTTAATACACTGCTCAAAACGATTAACGAATACTTGATAAATGATAATGAATGATAATAAATTATAAAAAGGACTTAACATCATTTCATGGTTTCAGTATATTTGAGAGCAAGTATCTGACCGCATTGTCGTCTTCGTCGTTTGGACAAGCTTTACTGTGATCTTGTTGGAAGAGTATGCTTAATGAACACGGGCATTATTTTCCAGAAAAATTAATTCTTCCCCCACCGCGGCTGCATGCAGCAATGCAACAATGAGTTTCAAAATCTCATTCGCATATCGCTAGATATTGAAAGTTCCTCATGAAATAAAGCTTTAGCACACTTGCTTTCTTAAGTTACAAACGAGAACTGGTTAAATATTATAGAAACATCGCCATAAATTAGTGCAGTGCAAGATTTTAGTTGGTTAGAAAACAGTGATGGAATGTGGAATTGTTACAATGAAAGACGTTGCACCACAAAACTTTTGAAAGGTCGACATATCGACTAAATTATTCTATTGGAAAATACAATCCCCTGTGTGAGTGTTACATACAAGGAAAATAAGCAAATATTTTGATTTTTTCAATATAAACATATCGCCGCGAAAACAATCCAAAAAGATTGTTAGCATAGATGTTTGTATTAAAAGTATACTGGAAAAATATGTTAACAAACAACTTAACGTAGAGATTGTTAAAGTAAGCTTAGGTATATTGTTAAACTTAATGAGAAAGATACATGATAAACCGAAGTGATATTTTATGAAATATATAACTATCAACCAAAACAGTTTTAAAAATTTTCAAAGTTGTTCTTGTTTTGAAATAACACCCTACCGATTAATTTAATAACTCTAAAAGACGATGTCTACTTTTATCTTAAATCTATAAAATATGCAATTTTCTCTGTATGTACCTATACAAATGAATGGCGTGGCGTGCTGGCAGATCTCAAAATATATCTTAGAGACGTGTGGCAAATTGATATAATATACATAGATTTGCCTGGTATGTTAACACATGATGAAAGGGCATAATTCATACATTTAACGAATTAATTTATGAATAATATATCTTAAAATACCTAACACCACCTGTCTTTATAATGAAATACATACCTACGCGCGCCAATTATTATCAGTTCGCTATGTTTAATAAATTTTCAAATATATAATCAAAAGAATGCATAGTCACTTACACAATTTTGGTTTATTCGGTGGTGATAACGTGGAAGGCACGGAAGGAGACGGTACGTGTCTACTTGTTACCGTTGGACAGGCTTCTTCGCAACAATTTATTCCTCCAACGGTATTTAACCACCATCTCTTATTAATATACAACAGAAACACTAAAAATAATGCACCTACACCAGCTATGGCACCCAGTAATGTACTTCCCTCAGTACCTGAAAAGAAAAACAGACTAATATTAGAATAGGTTATCATAAACATTAAAAAAGTGATACTTTCAATTATTTATTTTACCTTCTTGACATAATTAATAGTAATAGCTTCATTTCTGGAGACCTTATCAAAATATATTTAATATATAAAGTCTAATGCGTATTATATAAAGCTATGAAAAAGGTTCATAAGCCTGTTTTTACATAAGTAAAATAACCAGTTCTGGTAATAACAAAATATGTCAATATAAAAAACAGAACGTTGACTATTACAGCAATCATACTGAGAAATCTTTAACACGACTTACTTTTTATAAAGTCAAACATATTTAAACTATAAGCAACCCTAGTGCTGCGTGGTGACATAAGCCTTATGCAATAAATCGAATGAACTCATCTCAAAATTATATTTAATTATCATTTACAATAAATCAAATAAATTGGTAATTAATTTTGCCCGATCGATAACGAACAATAAATTTCAAAAGGTTAATTAGTGAACTCGAAATATTGTCTAACTCTTAAAAATTGAGTTATTTGGACATATAGGTGTAGCTGCCAATTCTACGAGAGAATATCAGACCCAACCGCCATTAACAGACTTGTACAACATACACTATTTTGAACTAATCCTCCGTTTGAAGGGATTGTCACATTCGGGCCTCATGGGGACTGGCCAGGCTCTGATATATTTTCATGTATTTATGTGGAAATATTGCATTATTGGTAGTGTATCGTATTTATATTCCACGCTGGTATTTATTTTCGTGTTTTTTTCTGTTTCTCTGTAGCTTCCGCATATGTAGAACCACCTACTCAGGTGAAAATATTAAAGAAAAAGTCTTTGAAGGTGAAAAGTAGTTTAATTTCGAAGTATATCATCATTATAAAATGGATTTTATGATAGAATGCGAAACGAATTCTGTTATTGGTTTTCATTTATACAACTAAAACAAATACAACCAACTTTGGGCTGTTGTTGGCATACTGGGTCTGAACATTTTGCACAGAAGAAAAGAGGTTTAACTTATCAGTTCCTCATGAACAGAGTTTACAACTTCTTTTCCTCTCGAGTGTATTAGGGTCGCCTCTCTTTTCAAATACTTGTGCTGGAATCTGAAATGAAACAACAAAACGAAAACTAATGAAATTAAATAAAGTGCATTATATTTTCATGAAAACGCATGAAATGAAACTATTCAATCATCGAACGAGTAGTAAATTGCTTGTCAATGTAAAAGTTGCTCATTCGATTTTCAATGTTTGGAAGAGCTAATGATTCAGATAACGTGGAGAGAAAATTCCGTCTTGCATGAGATTTGTCGATTCCATCGACTTCTTTGCAAATGCAAAATGCCGCCAATGCCATTACACCTAATATTTTACAGAAATGCAAATTTATTGCTTTGTTAAGCGTTTCGATGTGAAATGAGTAATTACTAGATCCATGCAATCATCGCCGACTTTATTAGCAATGTAAAACAAAATTGCATCTTGTTTAATTGCTTCGCCCCCATAATGCTTTGTATATCGTAGTACATGGTGGAGAGTAACTTTACGGTCTTATTCTTTTTTAACACGTAGCTGCAATTCGAAAAAAAGTTTTCATGAAATTCAAAACGAGACGAAAGAACAGGACGAGAGCGACTCCTTTCTTCTTTTCATTCTCTTCGTTGTTGATTTTCAGCATGGATTTCTTCCTATTCTTCTTCATTGTCACTATCAAAAATATCGCTTGCTTCAATTAACATTTCCACTTCAATATCAGATGCTTCGTCACAGGCTCATAATCCATATCACGATTGTCAACATCGTCTATGAATGAATCGATTACATCTTCAGTTCCTTCACATTTTATATGATTTGCTAAAGCTGCTGCCCAATGTGCGTAAAAATCGACATCTATACTTTGTCTGCGTAATCGTGTATTATAAACAAATTCCTTTCCATCACTCATTTTGAAACAAATCACAAAATTTCAACGTTACTACAAATTTGTGATACTTCTGCTTATGTGTGCGCACAAGGCTTAGAGAATATGAAAAAGACTTTAAATTAAAAATTACCAAAAGAAAGTAGAAAAATGCGAAATGAAATGTTCAAATTGATTGCATACATTTCCATATAAAAAACATAAGGGTCTGGGCACACCACATGAGTTACGAATGTGACGTGTATACCTAAATATCTCTGTATTATCAACTCATATGAGAAGTAATCTCCTAATTTTCAAAGATGATAGTTAATAATATTTTAGGAAAAGCCACGAAATTTCAACTCGCTAACTTAACTAGAAGTACATTTAAATTACAATTGGAATCGAAAAAGGTCTGGCTGGATCCATGTGTCCAACGAAAGGTTAAATTAAGTTATTCTCAAAAATTGTTAAAAATTTTTGTTAAAGACTTTTCCTTAGCTGGACTCTAATGATAACATTAGTATAAGAAAACTAATACAGATTAAACACCAAGGCTCGGAGATTTTCAACCTACCTTAGTTGACATTGCTCACCCTATCTATATTATCAAATTTAAATTCCCTAATTTTAAATTGTCATAACTAAAATTAATTCAGCACAAATAATAAACCTCGAATATATTAGACCTGAAAGAAAAATCCGAAAAGTCTAGTAATCAACTAAATAAAAGAATTCAAAAATTAAATTGAATCTTATTAATATCAAAATACGCTAATTATCAATTGTATTATAATATTAAACGAAAACAGCTAGCGCAAATAATATACCTATACGTGGAGATTCTGTTGGTACATTTAATACAAATCTATCAAACAAGCATATATAAGCTTAAAGAATAAGACAGGAATATGTTTTATGAAGCTTAGCATCTTCTTTTACGTCTTTCCCCTCACGCGGATCTGCCACTCGGCCGCGTATGGGGCCGAGTGACAGTTGGCCCTTCTTTGCTACTTTCTTTGCATCTCTCTGATTAAAACGTTTTATTTGGGAATATCTTAAACTGTATAATTCGGATTCAAAGTTAAATATAAATTCAAATACCAATTTATTATTTGGTATGTACATTGTAGACAAAAATACTTAATTATCATATCTGAACAGAAAGATGTTGATGTCTAAGATGGCGAAAGACACTACAGACAAATGAATCTTTTCTTACGAATTTCGTCATAACAGTTATCCTTTAATGTACCGGCATTGTATAGACTTTAATAACTTAGTTTTTAAGCTTAATTTAATTATATACGAAAATAAGAAAATGGATTTCAAATTAACCACTAACTAAACAAGCCATACAATGTTATGTACATGACTGTCACTACACCTTTTGACTGCGAAATCATAGTAATATGTCGTTAGTACTTTCTCCGATTTAATATGGGCTTTTGAAAACTTAAAAGGTGAAATTATAGCTAATTGGCAGGTGTCTTTTTTAATAAATAAGAAAGCGTCGATCTTACTATAAAGTGCAAAGTCAAATAGTGGCGGCCCTGAAACTAGTGTTCCTCAGGAGTTAATTTTGGGACCACAGTTTTTATTATTATTTATTACTAATCTTTATGAACTCTCTCTTCAGTTTCGTCATTTTTACCGAAGTTCGTAAGTATCGTAATAGTTGCTGATAATTCGGAGAGTCAATTTCGAATTAATGAAGTGTCGTACCATTTTCTCAAGTGTTACGAAGTGAATCATTTAAATCCTAATCTATTAAAAATAGCTTGCATTCACTTTCATTGACAGTGTTTAATTAATATGTGTTACATGTTAGAAAGCATCAAACGATACTAAATTTTTGGGAGTTTTTCTGGATGCATTTGCAAAAAATTGAATCCGCTTTCATAAGCGCTCCCGACAGTGACGCTAACGCTCAGACGTGAGGATTTACTAAATGTGTATTACTTATTTTCGCACTATTCTTTATCTTATAATAATCTAATATAAATAAGAGCAGAGCGAGTATGTCTCGGACGTTTATTATTCGCCCGCAAATAAGACAATCGTTCATATGGAATTCTAGCATTCGCTTCAATTTACATGTAGAGTAGAGACACCTTTATAGTTAGGAACATATACTCAGAAATGTTTGCAAGAAAAGAAGTGGTGGTCTCACCATATAGAATGTTTTACTCGGCCGGATAGGTTGTAGTTGCATAGTACTTGTAGAGGAGAAAAATCAGATCAGCTCGTAAATATATTTACCTCAAGTAAGTTTAATTTCAATTCTGATTTCATTTCGTTTTGTTCAATTTTTTATTTTGAATACTAGTTTTTTCCTCCTTTCACTAATTCGTAATACAATAAATTTTCTGCTTCATATTTCATTGTGGATATTTTTTCTCTTCGACGAAAAAGTTTCTTATAAAACATCATCATGTTGGTCACAGCATCAGAGAAATTGTACGTCTCTTTCAAATTAAGCTTCAACATATTATTGATTATGAAGCAATTCGGCATATAATGAATATCTTTGAAGTATGAAAACAACGGATATAAACCGTCTGCTATAATTATTTGGGAAACATTGAACAAGAAATAAATACAAATATTCAACGAAGCTTTTACGATAGAGTAGAATATTGTCCGTTTGCATCAGAGGATCGTTTTGAACATTTGGTGAAATAAAAGCTTAGAATTCTCTTTTGGTTTCACTTTTCTTACAACAAAGACACTAAAATCTAGAAGAATTTACATATTCATTTTTGTTTTTTCGAAAGAGATTGGAAATTTCTATTTATTTATGTGTAGAATTTAGTTTCTTTTTTAATTTTTTACTTTCTTTAATTTTATAATCACTATAATAATCAATTCTCAAAATGATTTCATCATCTATGTATATTTTCACTAAAACTTGTTTTACATTTTTAACTACTATTAATTTCGAAATTGTAATATAGAAAAGTCATAGAGATGTTCGAAGTAGGCATGTATTTATTATAATACTAAGAATTGCGCAAATATAAAGGTGTTTCAAATTTCGCGGTTTTTTTAAAGAATAAATAAAACACATAATTTGCATTCACTTTCAAAAACTTTTTATTGGTAATTGGAGTATCAGTTATGACATTTATATGCGAAAAATAATATCTGCCAAATGGCCTCCTCTTGCAGCTCCACTCTTTTATTAAAATTTTATGTAAACCATAAAATTTACGTAATTTTCTAAAAACTCTTTTCACGGAACGCTGATTTTCATAAAATAGTTCAACAATTTGAACGCGTTGTTGTACCGTGTACGAAGCCATTTTTATGAATGTCATACATCACACTTTTTAAATACCCACATACCCAGACAAATTCAGTGCGCCATCTATATTTCATTTATTCTTTAAAAAACCGCGCAATTTGAAACATCCTTTATCTTACATAAACACCCACATAAACGTTGCATGACTGAACATAGGGCATGTACCAACTAGTGTCTCAACGAATACATCCAGCAAACAAACTCCTGACCATAATTTCCAAGTCACAAAAAGAATGTTTAAACAATTCAGTTGTAATCAAGATCATATAATGGACATAATAAAAAGAGCAAGAGCTTTTATTACTAAGTTTTAAAGTTGTAATTCATCTATCTCTATACACGAATAATCGTTTATAATGTCTCATTATATACCTTTAAAATTCAAGGAATTATTAACCATGCGAAAAGTAAAATAACAACTTCAAGTTAAAGCGTATATTACAAAAAAAGAGTATTATTTTATAATCTATTATTGATTACTTTGATCTTTCATTTTCCGTATACATCTACTAGTTATTAACAACTCATTATTTAACATTTGTTCTATGTACATATGTATATTTAACCACAGAAATAATAGTTATTAAATATTTGATTGATAACTTACTAATTTAATTAATCATGTTCAATAATCATCCAAAAAAACTAATGATTCATCACAATGCATAAAAAATAGTATATAATAAATAAATGAAGAAATAATATTTTACGTGTTTTTACTAGTTTTTAAAAAAAAAGTACCTAATACGCAATAAATTATCTAAAATTCCCTAGATAAGTAATCTTAACAAATCTGTTCAAGCAAATTATTTCTCATCGTTATTTAAACTTTTGTACATGACTTACTGTGTATATATTCACAATTCGAATGTTTTCATATAATAATAATTCATGCCTTTAACATCCCCCAACGCCTACGTTCGTGGTGTAACTTAAGAGCTTTACCTGTTAGCATTCTCTTAAACGGGAAAGGGAAATCAACAAAAACCTGTCTAGACAACAGGCCGTCGCACCCAATACCTCAACGTTATAAGCCAGTAATTTACCACTGAGTTATCAGCTGACTATTCTGTAAGTTTTGTAAAGCCAATACTACAAGGGTAATTAGTAATTGGTGAGCTTAGACAAGAAAGCATAAACTTTTTGGCGAAGAATTGTTTTATTTTTCAACGTATTCTCCTTGTAACTCATTATATTTAGTTCACGGATATCCAATTCCCTTCGTTCCATCAGAAAAATAAACTTTATCAAACTGTTAAAATGATATATGCGTTACTTTCAATGATTTTAATATCTTACCACCGAACCAAGTTTTCAGTAGCAATTACTTTTCTGACTGAATGTACTACTGGAATAAAATAAATTCTTGCGAAGCACTTGTGCCAGCTTCAGTCTATTGTTTCGATTGTTGTTTCATTCCGAATGTATTTACGTTCGTTGCAGCTACAACATTACACGTATCGCACTGAAACTTTAGATTTAGGTTAACTAAAGATAGAGGTTAATTTTTAGAACTGGCATGTTTCGTTTATAGTATGCTATCGAACATGCTAAGTTTGAAACGGGAAGTGCCTTCTCTAAATGTAAGTGAAGCAGTAGATTTTGTTTTATTCATGATGTTTTCTCGTCACTATTTCGCAGAAATAGCGATTTTCCAAAAGATTATTTCAGTTATTCTTACATACAAAGTTTGCATTAGTAAACCATTTTGCAGGCATTAGCCTTCCGGTAGCACTAACATATTCTTCCCCTAAATTTTAATCTCTCTCCGTATCGTCAATTTATACTTCTCCGGTACTCTGTAACGTTTTCCGCCAACATGATTCGATTTGGCTAGATTTAAATTAAAGGTATTGCAATTTCCTCATTTACAACTGAAATATTAAATCAATATTGATGCACTATGAAGTTGTAAAATAAAATTATCAAAAAAATACTGCCTCATTATTAAAACTTTTCTAATTTCCCTCGTAGTATGCTTGACGGTTGAACCTAATAGCAACGACTAATACCGGTGCAGGTACTTAAATTTTAAAGGTATACCTAATACAATTTCGCTGATGTATTAATTAAAACGACAGCATTTGCTAATTAAAATCAATAATGAAATTACCGCACCGTTGCAGTATCTTGATAAAATTGATGCGAGGAGCCATGCCTATATTGTACATATGGTATATACCTACATAAAATACATATGTATTTTATGTAGGTATGTGAACATACTACGATATTTTGCAAACAGTGATTTATTTAATTTACGTTACCAAGATTTTTATTGCATAAATTTGTAATCTGCTTCGAATGTAAATCATACTGTGAAATTTAATTTTTACGGGCCAAGCTTTTCTTATAATAAATAGTATTTAAAACCTAAATATTTATGTTCTTGATGTTAAATAAAGAGTGAAGTATTGTATGCGATGAAACAATACAACCAAAACCTAAAATCTCAGCGTGAAATAAAGAGTGGTTTTTTTTGAAGGCGGAAACCTTTAAATTGACATTACTGTTGTCTGTGACATCCAGTTTGACAGCTCTCCGTTGTTTTGGAGTTAGTTTGGTTTAGCAGTTCATTATGAATAGACTCCGCCGGAGCAACATTTCCAAATTGTTCAAATTTATTTTGAAAAACATGGTTCACTTCGAGAATCTCATCGGGCATTACGTGCATTTTATGGTGCTCCATCAGAGCGATTACTTCGAGAAACTATAGATCGTTTTCGCAATACGTTTACTCTAAACGATAATACACATCCCGTAAGACACCGTATGGTGCGCCCACAACAAGCGACTGATGGTATGCAGCGTAGTGATGGTGATAATGCAAATGCACGAATTCGTCATCGTGTTCAACAATTAAATTTGTGTTCATCCACTTCATGGAAAATTTTGCGTAAAGATCTTGGTTTACGTGCTTACAGAATTCAACTACAGGAATTGAAGCCATACGATCATCGTTCGCGTCGTACATTTGGTGAATGGACCAAAAGAAACATTGCTATTGATCCACAATTGCATTTGAAAATTTTGTTCACTGATGAAGCACACTTTTGGTTAAACGGCTATATCAATAAGCAGAATTGTCGCATTTGGAGCGATGACAATCCACAAGCCATTGTCGAAACACCATTAAATCCAAAAAGAGTCACCGTTCGGTGCGTTTTATAGGCCGGTAGAACCGTTGGTCTATACATCTTCAAAAATGATGATGGTTAGAACGTTACAATCAACGGTGAGCGGTAGAGAGACATGATTACTAACTTCGTACCTTAATTGCAATGTTGCGGATATGTGGTTTCAGTAGGATGGCGCCACATGCCACACAGCGCACGATACAATTAATTTACTAAAAGACACATTTGACGAACGATTAATTTCACGAAATGGACCTGTTAACTGGCCATCTCGTTCGTGCAATTTGACGCCATTAAATTATGTTCTCTGAGGATATATAAAATTGCATTTTTACACCTGTTTCAGAATTGAGCAGCCAACATTCGACGCCTTATTGACGAAATACAGCCTGATTAATGCGAAGAATGTGTGAAAATTGCTGCTCCAGATTACGCCATGTATGAACTAGCCATGGCAGCCATATACACAAAATCATATTCAAATATTAATGGCATAAAATTGTCTTTTAAATAAAACCAATTTCATGGATATTAAAAACATTTTCCTGTGTTTTATTTCAATTTAAAGTTCTCCGCCTCCCAATAAAAATACCCATTGTAAACGGGTTTAAAATACATACTTTACATATAGCTACGTGTTTCAGAAGCGCATGGTTTAGAAAATGTTATAAACGAAAGAATCATGTATTTACATTAATCACATTTTGTATCTACTTAACTAATCTTATAAGACAGATTTCTTAAAAATTAAGTTATTCTTATATATCGAAGAGTATACACTTTTCCATAGCTATAGTATCAGTTTATTTTAATTTAAAGGATATATTGTATTTTTCATCAGAAGATGTGTCAAAAAAGGTGACATCACGTTCAACTAAAATAAAGATTACTCTTCCAACATAATTTTTCCATTAAATATTATTTATTGAATAACTCGGGACAATACAATTTGTAAAAACAAAAATGTAGAAACTACCAATTTCAAGATATATTAATCTAAAAACCTTGAAAGAAAAGCAAAATGACATCGGTTATAAACTATAATTTCCGTTAAATAAAGACGCATATTTCATTTTAGCAGCATAAAGTATAATGTAGATAAAAGGACACAAAATGAAATATTGGGAATTCATATTGCCAGAGAAATAACCATATAATCATGTTTTCCACAAATATATCAATTAATTAAAGTAATGGTAATTTCAACAAACATCGATAACGGAGTTACGAACCTATAAAAAATGTCTACTATGTTCCAAAGTATTGTTGAATATCTCTATGAACTATGAAAAATTGTTAGTTTAAAGCAGACTGCAAGAATTTCTGAGATAGCGCCTCGATGTTCGGAAAGGTCGAGAATACACGAGGAAGAAGGCATGAAACGAGGGAGCGAGCGCAGCATCAAAAGTAAACTTTTGCATTTACATTAGCGGCGTCGTCAAAATATCTGAATGTTCTACTTTTATATGATACCGGATTTGAGTTGTTTAGAGATAGAGAAGTATTTGTTAATAAATATAATCAGCGTATTTTAAGATCGATTAAATTTAAATTAATTTTGGGATTTATTATTAGTTTTCTTTTTAATTACAGACTCTAAATTTTTTCTTCATTTTAAATAAAAATTTGAGAATTAATTATATACCTCCGCCGTTTGGTGCATTGAACTTGCATTTAGTTTTATTATAACGCTCAAGCACTGGAGTTAGGGAATTTTTAATATCGGGTGTTTTTTTTAGAGGTATAGAACTTTAAGTTGGCAACACTTTTTTAACTGGCGGCCATTTTGTCAGCTGTTAAGTGATTCATATTTAGTTTGGTTTGTCATTTCAACATGATTAGACTGACGCCTGAACAACGCTTGCAAATTGTGCAAATTTATTTTGAAAATCATGGTCCTGTTCGAAATACGTATCGCGCACTACGTCAATATTACGGTCAACATAATCGTCCATCAGAGCAATTAATTCGATTAACTATGGAACGTTTTCGCACCACGTATACTCTAAATGATAACACGCATCCAGAGAGACGTCGTACAGTGCGTACAGAAGAAGTCATTGCTGCTGTAGAGCGTAGCGTAGAGGAAGACCCGAATCAGTCTATCCGCCATCGTGCACAGGAATTGGATATGTGTCCATCCACTTTATGGAAGATTTTGCGGAAAGATCTAGGTTTGCGTGCTTACAAAATCCAACTCGTGCAAGAATTGAAGCCACACGATCACCTAGCAAGGCGTAGATTCGGTGAATGGGCCCAAAACAAGATTGCCGTTGATCCCGATTTTCATAATCGAATTTTGTTTAGCGATCAAGCTCACTTTTGGTTGAATGGATACGTCAATAAACAAAACTGCCGTATTTGGAGTGATGATAATCCTTAAGTGTATGTTGAGACACCGTTATATCCAGAAAAACTGACTGTTTGGTGTGCTTTATGGGCTGGTGGAATAATTGGTCCGTACTTCTTTAAAAACGAAGCTGGCCAGAACGTTACAGTCAATGGTGACCGCTATAGAGCCATGATTACTGACTTTTTCGTTCTTCAATTGAACAACCATGATGTGCAGGAGTTGTGGTTTCAACAAGACGGCGCAACATGTCACACAGCTCGTGCCACAATTGATTTATTGAAGGAAACGTTTGGTAACTGCATAGTTTCACCCGTGAATTGGCCTCCAAGATCGTGCGATTTAACGCCGCTTGACTATTTTCTGTGGGGATATGTGAAGTCGCTAGTCTACGCTGATAAGCCCGAAACGATTGACCACTTGGAGGACAATATTCGCCGCGTTATTGCCGGTATACGGCCACAAATGTTGGAAAAAGTCATCGAAAATTGGCCCTCCAGATTAGACTACGTCCGAGCCAGCCGTGGCGGTCATATGCCAGAAGTCTTATTTAAATTATAATGCCAGAAGATTATCTTTCGAATAAAGTGAATTTCATGTCAATTTAAAAAAATCATATTTGTTTTATTCCATTTCAAAATTTTATACCTCTAAAAAAAACACCCGTTACATTTGATACTTCTTCTATACTTCATCGTAAAATGTATATTTAATTCATAATATTTAAATATTTTTTTATAAAAATCTATTTATAATTTTGCTAACAAATAATTTATTTTATTAAATTTAATCAAATTTTACCTACTATCATAAAAAGGACAGCATAATTAGAATATAATGTTATTTTTTTGGAAAAATGGCGTTAGTCTAACCTCACTTCTCGTCAACATCATCCTCATTATATTCAGACTCCATTTTAAAAGAAATAAATATTATTTATTTCTTTTTATAATGTATAATACCCATACATAACAAATCCTATTTTTCTGGTAAAATTTAAAAAAAGAATATATTCTTCTAATCATAATTATCGAAATCAAAAATTACTTGACTCAACGATGTCTCTAAATAGTTTAAGCAAAACGACCAACGACAGCTTTTTAAGACAATATTTTTACATCCTATATAACCGTACAATACGCTTATTTTCTAATGTAAAATAGAAAAGTTCAATGACAAGCGCCTGTAAACATTACAATTTATAGGTACTCAGACTATAAAACCAGTAATAACGACATTAAATGATGTAGAAGTTAATTAAATAAGATGGAAGTTGAAGAACGACAGTAAATTCACAAAAGGTAAGTAGATCTTTGTCAGGATAAACACTGAAAAGCTTTTTCTCAGTAAGATGGAAATTATTACATATAAGGAAAGAAAATGTCTGGATAATATTTAACAGAGAAAAAACGAACAACTAATGAATGCCAGCGCTGTATGTATGTATGTATAAGAGGAGCTGTTAAATGTCTGAATACTATCCATTTTATAGAGTGCAGACATAACAAGAGCGAAATGCAATGTTTGTGAAATAATGATGAAAACCATTTCGCTATACCTTATTTAAACTTTATGTAAAAGTGCAACGTTCTTTTAAAACCTTTTTTAATATTTTTTAGTAACATTCTTTTCCGTAAAATATTGCGCTGTCTAACAGAAAGTGCATTATACTTATATGCAATTTTCAGCTTCCCATCTACTATTATGATATAAATTCTTAATAATAAAACAGCCAAACTACAATACAAGTATGTTACAGTAGCGAATTTTGTTGACATATTGTCCAAATTTTGACACATGTTTGAGCGGGCGAACATACAATTTCAAAAAAACCAAATTTAGTGCTGATTGATCTTTTATGTGCACTTCTACTGATACTAATGTCGCCAACTTTAATTTCTACAATTTAATATAAAGAGTGTTTCAAATTTCGCGGTTTTTTAAAGAATAAATAAAACACATAATTTGCATGCACTTTCAAAAAATTTGTATTGGTAATGGAAGTATCAGTTATGACATTTATATGCGGAAAATAATATCTGCCAATTGGCCTCCTCTTGCAGCTCCACTCTTTTGTTAAAATTTTCAATGACATTTTGACATAATTGAAGCTCTATCTCACCAATGACACGAATAATTTCATCTTTCAAAGCAGGAATTGATTGTGGATTGTTTTATAAACCTGACTTTTCACATAACCCCAAAGAAAATAGTCTAACGGTCTCAAATCACATGACCTTGGTGGCCAATTAACATCACCGTTTCTTGAGGCTACGCGTCCAAGAAATTTTTCTCTCAATAAATCACTTGATTCGTGTGCAAACTGAGCTGTAGCGCCATCCTGTTGAAACCACAATTCCTCTAGATCTATATTCATTAATTCAGGCCACAAAAATTGAGACCATTGACAGTTACAGCTTTACCAACAGCATTTTCAAAGAAGTAAGGTCCAATTACACCACCTGACCATAATGCACACCAAACAGTAACTCGTTTAGGATGTATAGATTCCTCATGAATAATTCGTGGATTTTCCTCACCCCAGATACGGCAATTTTGTTTATTAACATAGCACAAAATGTGCCTCATTGAAAAACATTATTTTTTGCGAAAAAACTAACCAATATTTTCTTGTGAACGACCACTACGACTGTATTTTTACTTTTTGATCTCCCACGGAACCGATCTCTTGAAATATTTTAATAATTCGACCAATAGTGCTTTCAGATGGCGATTATGTAAACCATAAAATTCACGTAATTTTCTAAAACTTTTTTTTACAGAATGCTGATTTTCATAAAATAATTCAACAATTCGAACGCGTCGTTGTACCGTGTACAAAGCCATTTTTATTAATGTTATACATCACACTGTTTAAATGCCCACATACCCAGACAAATTCAGTGCGCCATCTATATTTTTTTTATTCTTAAAAAAACGCACAATTTGAAACACCCTTTATCTTCCTTTTCGTCGCGTTTCAAGAACAAATCGAACAAATTTCCTTAATAGTATATATATGAAATTATTAACACACTGAAGTTGAAGAAGTATTATCGTTCAAGTATAGAAATTATGAACTTGATACCTATCTTAAACATTTCAGACGTATCCGGCCTCTTGTGAAATACCAAATTTCAGTAGCCTATGATAAGTACCTAGGGGACGTGCAAAAGAGCATAGTTGATGATCCGAATTTTTTTTGGTCCTACATTCAAACAAAAAAGTATATGAATAGGAATCCTGATGATTATCAGGGAAGATGAGAATTGCAGATGGAACTTTAGATGATTCTAAACAGATTGTTAACGCGTTCGCTAATTACTTTCAACCGGTGGTCATCCAATGATTCTAAACAGATTGTTGACACTTCTCTAACTACTTTTAACCGGTGTTCATCCACTCTGATGTCAGTACGAATCAACAGCAATCTGTCTCCTGTAACTCTTCTAATATTCACATTGATTTCATTGAGGCTTCTGTTATTAGTTCCAAATTTTCTGTTGAAAGATTGTGCAGACACTTCACCTATCCATTAAAAGTTCTGGTTTAAGTATTACAACCTTCCCTAATTGTTGGAAATTAGCAAGAGCATGACCTGTACTGAAAGATGAAGACCCAAGAAGTACCAACTACAGACCTATAGCTTTGCTCTCAAATTTCAGAAAGATTCTAGAAATGTGCATTTGTACTTATATATATATATATATATATCCGATCATTTATAATATAATATCACCTGAACAACATGGTTTTATTGAAAAACAATCATTGGTTTCTAATTTAGTACACTTCACCCAATACGTTGCAAACATATTGGATCAACACGAACAAGTCGATGTATATACTGACATCTCTAAAGCTTTCGATCGAATAAAGCGTTTCATATTATAAAATAAATTAAAATCGGTTGGATTCACTAACATGCTGTTAAAGTTTGTTCACTCATATTTACATGAAAGGAGACAATTCGTGTACTGTAATGAGCATACATCTCGGGTGTGCCTCAGGGTTTAAATTTAGGACCGCTTCTATTTTATACATATATAATCATTTCACAGTTATTGCGTCCAATAAATTACATTTTGCTATTAATTTAAAAATTTTTACTTCAATTCAAGATATGAATGATTGCATTTTCTTGCAAAGTGAGCTAAATATATTTGTAATTAATGATTGGTGCGAGAGTAACTGTTTACAGTTAGATCTATGATCTATGATTGTGATATATACAAGGAAACTGAATCCAATTAGGCACGAATATTCATTGCGCTCTTTAATTTAGTCAAAGATCTTGACGTTTTCTTTGCTGAGAAACTCACGTTTGTCAACCACAATGAAAGCGTAGCTTTATCCGCGAAACTTTACTCCTATACAAGCAATGAAATTTCTGTATTTTTCACTGGCTAAATCGAAACTTTTTATGCGGTATCCCTACTATCATGTATATAAGAACATTTTGGAAGCTGTACAGCAACAGTTTTTAAAATATCTACTCTTCCGAGTTTATGGCTTTTATCCAACGGAAGGTATTGAACAAATGGAACAGTTTCAACGATTTGATGTTGCCTTGCCAGAAGACAGACGCATACACATTACTACTGGTTTGATATTTTTATATAAACTTCAATATAATGACGTCAACTTTCCTTCTCCCCTTCGAGAATTAAATTTCCACATTCTTCTATTATCGGTTCGTTACCATACCACATGTTCCTGTCCACCATCTAAAACTAATATAGTATTAAAATTACATAATGAGTATCCCAAAATTAACGCAAGATTTAAATTAAATAGAAAACACAGTTTTTAGTCTTTTGATTGTTATTTTTTTATTGAATCATAAAGTACATAGGATAGGGTTATTTATGGAATAACACATCGGACAAATGGCCTGCACGGCTTTGCTTGCACATACGCATTCGTTTGTCGAAATTTGCCATGACCATTTTGCATAAATGTGGCTAAATTTCGTTGATGCAGCGCTGAATCTCCTCCTTTAATGCACGGGTGGTTGTGGGCTTGTTGACATAGACCTGTTATTTCAAATAACCCCATAAAAACAAATCTAATGATATTAAATTACACGATCAAGGGGGCCAATTCTGATCACCGAAACGAGAGAGTACACGACCTGGAAATGTCTCATACAGTAATTGAATTGTTTCACAGGTTGTATGGCATGTGGCACCGTCTTGTTGAAACCACATATTGGCCACATCAATATCACCCAATTTCGGCAGAAAGAACTGTGTTATCATGTCGCGATATAGAGCACCAGTAACAGTCACTGCTTGACCAGCCTCACTTTCAAAAACGTATGGTGCAATTATGCCTCCAGCCCAAAATCTGCACCAAACAGTAACACGTTGTGGATGCTTTTGTTATTCGACAATCACATGTGGGTTCTCAGAACCCCAAAAGCGGCAATTTTGGCGATTAACAAAGCCATCAAGGTGAAAATGTGCTTCATCGCTTAGGATGATTTTGTTCGAAAAAATCAGCATCCATTTGTTGATGTTCAATAATCCATTTAACGAACTCTCTTCGCTGTGCATGGTCAATAGGCATCAGTTGTAGTGTTAATTGAATTTTATAAGCATGGAGACACAGATCTTTAGTGAGTATACGCCGTAGAGAGTTTCTTGAAATTGGCAATTCTTGTCCACAACGCCGAATAGAGGTTCCTGGATTGTCACCGACACTCTCATGCACTGCTTCGATATTGCCATTTGAACGGCTTGTTTTTGGAGGACCAGTGTGTTTGGCGTCTCCAACGGATCCAGTCTCCCTGCATTTTTCAATTAATCTCTTCAAAGTTAACGAAATTAAAACATTATTCCGACCATATTTTGTATGAAATTTTCGACTGCGGCCGACAAGCATTCATTATTTTTGAAATATTGTTCAATAATGAAAACACGTCGTTCTATCGTGTAACGCTCCATTTTTGCTAATCATAAACTGTCAGCTATCGAATTGTTTTTTTTAGGGTTGCCAACACTTTACTACACAAATGGCGACAAATTCAAATCTTGCGTTAATTTTGGGACATCCATTATAATGTGCAGTAATTTAAATAAAATATTTTGACCAGGAAACATCCATCATAACTCTATGGCAATTTTACTCAAGACTGACAGATGGGGACAAGTAGGAAGAACTAATATAATTTCACTTTCTCTCTACTTGTTTCTTGTACTTTTACTTTTTGTATATCATGTACTTGCATGTAAAGAATTATTATGCTTCCTTATGATTTGTTTCTTATTTCTAGTACTTTTATATTTTTTATATCATGTGCTTACATGTAAAGAATTATTATGTTTCCTTATGACTTGTGAAATTTTATATTTACTTTTTGTTGTAACACTTCTCAAACATATTTGTATCATGTATGTTTCTATATATGTTTGGTTTTGTGCTATTAATCGAAGAAATTCTGTTAAGCAAAATATATATAAAAAATAAAATAAAATAAAAATAAAACTCGTATGGTACCTTGATACCCTGTCTCGGTGATGTCTATACGTTCCATTGGATTTATTGTAGTTTGGTTTCAATGTTATACTTGAAGATTCAGGTATCCTCAAGCGACGACTTTTTGCAAAAAGTCTAGTCTTAGGTTTCAGCAGCAAATACAATTTTCATCGGCATAAACTTTTTCTTGGTGAGATATTCGTGCAAAATTTTTCACTAATATCTTTTCGAATATTTATGATTTCATTTAACAGTCGAACACGAAATGATTTTGTCTAACAATCTATTTTTTCTAAATTTTGAATGGCGCAACAAAAAAGATAACACAAACTGCGAATTTTCCGACAATATAGGGGCTTTAAATCGTATAATTAGTTCTGAATTGTTATGTTTTGTTTACTTTCCAGCTGTATTTTGTTATATTTCTTGTTAAAGAGTTAATATTAAAATGAAAATATTTTACTTTTATAGTATATATTATGTATTTTGTTATTATGTGTTTCATGACTTATATTTTGTGTAATGTATTTTATATAGTCATTATATTTATTTTTGTTATACGCAAGATTAACGCACATATACTGATCGGCAGCAACATTTGTCGTCGTGTACATATTGTAAGTCAGGGGACCGAGATTAGCCTACCTAACCGGCCGCATCATTGCTGCTGCTGGGTAGTTGCGTGACGCTTCCCCAATAGGTGCAAGGTCGACAGTGTCGAACATTTCTTGTAGAATACGTGCATCTGCACATACAGAACATGTTAATGTTTGAAATAAAATTGTGTAAACCATTTATGTCTTTTATTTCAATTAAATAGGGCTCTCAAACCAGGGATTACCTTAACGTTTCTTCTTAATTTTAGTGGTAGTTTGTGCAGTAGTTTTTTTGCCTGTGTGAATTAAGATCATTTGGATCATTAATTCGATTCTTCTCGCAATAATTTTTCGAAATTTTTATTTCACTTGATTGTAACATTCTTTTGAGGGCTGTATTTATAAGTTATTTCTCCATTTATTCGTGTTTATGTTTTTGTGCGAGATTTTTAGGTTTAAGTGCCGATTTGAATCTTTAGATTACAGAGCACGCATATTTTAATTATTGTTCAGATTATGCTGGATCATCTGTTATTGCTGTTGCTTTACATCTTTAGTATTCGAATTTATTGGAAAATTTCGCATTTGGTAGTAATTATACAAACCACCGCGATACTGGAGTTACTTGCAAATTCGGAAGATTTGATCTTTCTACTCTGTGAAGGTGGGTGTCTTTTTTGTGGTCGCCATTTCATCCCCGTTTTCCTATCTTGCTAAATGCTTCTTTTCTTGTTTGTAATTTTTAGAGTGCTAAAGTACCATTTCGACGCAGAAGTCTTTTGCAATTAAATTCACTTGTAGGTATTTATGTAACCAGTAATTTACTCTTACTTAGTTGTATTTCTTACTATTAAGAAATACAACTAAGTGATTTTGCAATATTTAATATGTACGTGGTTTGGTTAAAAGGAAAAGTGAATTTTGAATTTTTTTGAAAAGTATTTATTTATTTCATCAATATCCATTTTGTTTCCTTCAAAGTAATCCCCCTCAGATATAATGCACTTATGCCAGCGCTTCTTCCAATCCCCGAAGCACTTCTGAAATGCGCTTTTCGGTATGGTCGTCAGCTCGTTCTTCGATTCTGACTTTATCTCATCAATTGTGGCAAAACGCGTTCCTTTCATTGGTCTCTTCAGTTTTGGGAATAGGAAAAAGTCGCAGGGAGGCAAATCTGGTGAATAAGGTGGTTGAGGCATGATTAGGGTGTTGTTTTTGGCCAAAAAGTCACGAACAAGCATTGATGTGTGAGCTGGTGCATTATCGTGATGCAGAATCCATGATTTTTTTTCCACAATTTCGATCGTTTGAACCGTATTGTTTCAAACGTTGCATAACTTCCTTGTAGTATTCCTTATTAACCGTACGAGCTGTTGGCAAGAACTCATGATGCACTACGCCATTGTAAACAAAGAAAATATTAAGCAAAACCTTCACATTTAATCGAACTCGGCGTGCATTTTCTCAGCCTTCTGTAAAGCGCTTGTACCACTTATAAACACTTTTTTGAGACAAAGTGGACTCGCCGAATACCACAGTCAATATTTCAAGTGCCTTGGAGCACTTTATTCCATTTTTAACGCAAAATTTAATACATATTCTTTGATCCATTTTTTTCGAAAGTCAAAAATCGAAGAATACACACAAACGTGACTAAGCTTTTCAGTTGTCAACAACAAACTACTAATCCAAATTGGCTGATAATGCCAACATATAACTAACACATGTGTACCAACATAACAAAAAAAAATTCGATAATCGAATGTACACAGCGCGCGAGAATTCAAAATTCACCTTTCCTTTTGAACAAACCACGTACGAGTATTAGAATTCAATTTAATTTTCGAAAAAATCTCATTTTTTTTCTTGTTTTTCTTGTAATATATATAGATTTAATAGATTTCGAAAATTAAATTGAATTCTAATACTATATATATATATATATATAAATAACAATCAGTCAAATATAGCTTATTTAAAATCTGTAACAATGTGCAATATTAATTATAATATAAACGAATAAAATATCGGATATGTATATGTTAAACGGCAAAGATGTGTTAGAGTTTCTACTACACAAGAAATCTAGTAAATAAAATTATTAAAGCTAGCTGGCTTTACAAAAAACTACAAGCGATTTATGAAAACTGTCTCAATAATAAAAAAGCAATGAAATTAATAAAACACAATTTCATTTTAAAATTATATTGCAACATTAATTGCTGAATTTACACAACGAGGAAAAAGATTAGTCAAAAAACTACTCACCAAAATTGTATTGGATACAATTAACTCGGGAAATAAGCTAGTTATCTAAATTAATGTTATTAAGAGGAGAATTTTTCACTAAAAATATTCATATGTAGGAATAAAAATTACGTGAAATATAAAACAAAATTAATTACTGTTCTTCTTCCGCTATGAAAATGATCCTGATGGAATGAGGTAAGCATAAAAAACACCTGAATATTCAGGATTTTTCTTCCTAAGAATATAAAATTACACGTGCTCGTAAAAAAAGAATGAATGCAATCATTCGGATCCTCAAAAATAAGATGAGATATTAAATGTCTTTGTCTGAGATACCCCAGGATAGAAGGCTTATTATTAACTTCACAAAAAGGAAATACCTCTAATAATTAGATATTTCTCAAATGTCCTTCACGATGTAGATCTAAAAATAAGTGTCCTCTGTGTCTAAATTTTTCCCGAATGTTTACAAGCCTTCATACAGACTCATAAAAAAGGGTTAGGACAAAGAAAATACGAAATGTAATATCGCCTACGCAGTACGACCAAAAATATAACTAACTAAATGCGGCCTTCACAGACTTAGAGATAACCAATGTAGTCAGAAAATTAATTAGAAGACGCTTAAAAAATTAGTAACAGCGAAAAAAGTTATGACCGAGATTAATGTTATCGAAATTAAATTATAAAGAAAATGTGATAAGATCAAATTAAATTTAATTAAGGTGTTACGGACGCGTAACAAGATTATTGTAAGAGTCAACACCATAAAGGAAGTGGACTCAATATCGACCGAGAAGATCCAAGAATAATCTAAAATATGTAAGGCAAAAGCTGGCGAAGGTATCTGCAAAAAAGCCAAAAGATTCTGGAGAAACATGAGGACCATAATAGCTCTAAAAAGATCGCAGTGGAATAGTCTTTGTGGTAGCCTCAAATAATCTATTTTAATCTAACTAAAGTGTCTTAATTACCTTTTTTGTTCCATTCATTAAAAAAATATATATTATATCTATATCGTGGATCAATTTTAGTTTAAATTTCTAAAATACATTCTTTTTTGTTCTTAAAATAAAATTTTTATTGTGCCTCGATATGTAATCCTTTTTTCATCAAAGTTAGTCGAAACATTTTTTAGGAAAAAGAACATTCTCTCGTTTCTTTAACTATAAATATATACTCATTAGGAATTATTTTCTAGAAGTAACAATAGGAAGAGGTAACTAACAGTAAAAAATAATATTTTCAAGTTTCAATGATATCCAAGAGAGAACACCAACATATAAAGACATATAATTATAAAAACTGTAACCAAGTGATTATACTAGTTGAATTTGATGGAGCCTGTGGTTGATTGACTTGATGAATAAGGTTGATATATAACCCCTTTCCACAATTAACTATTTGTAAATTCTGTATACGCATTTCGACAACCAAGTTGTCATCATCAGCAGATAATTTCAAAGTGTCGCACCTGGTAAAACACGGCGAAAAAATTGCACGAAAAAACAAACTCCGTACGCGATCCTCACCGTTCAAAACCAAGATGTGCACTGTGTTGTGGAAAGGGGTTATATATCAACCTTATTGATCAAGTGATTATACATTTACGTCGTTTGTTCGTCAGTTTTTTAGTTTAAAGAATAGCTAAGCTAAGTATCGACCGAGAAGATCCAAGAATAATCTAAAATATCTAAGGCAAAAGCTGGCGAAGGTATCTGTAAAGAAGCCAAAAGATTCTAGAGAAACATGAGGACCATAATAGCCCTAAAAAGATGCAAAGCTTCATTTTCAAAACAAATTTCATTACATTCAAAAAGTCTAAAAACATATTTTCCTTAAAATCGTTGCAGGCTGTGATAATAGTTTACATACAACAATCTTTCCTGAACAGTTATTAAAAATTCAAAACTAACGAACCAAAATAGAAGAGATCAACAAATTGCCTTAAAGTTGTACCATGAAAACTTTTCCGTAGTTAGTGAAATACATTTGTACAAAACCAAAAACTATATGAAAATGTAAAAAATTATGTAAATAGTAAGTACAAATTTACTTTTGCAACTCATTATTGTTACATTCTAATATCGAAGGAGAAGCTGAGATCTTAAATGTAAATTTATTGGCACATGTTAAAGAAAATATTTTAAAGTCTACCTAAAATATCCCAACAAATCTAAAGCCGCAAAGGAGAAAAAAACCAACGAAATACTAACATCATCTTTTTTACACGTAATAGGGTAAAATATTGACTACCCGTGGCAAACACGTGCCATCTTCTACAAATAGAGTTCTATATTTTTCGAACGAATTTATCATAGGAAGTCGAAAACGTGATCAAATGCGTTCTTATTACGCAGATGCTGATGAGATTTGCCCGAAAATAAAATCCCAGGAACAAAGGCTTCGTTCGTTCGCATTATTCAAGACATCAAGGATGGTCTGTGTGAAACGATTCTATATATCTGTCGTCAACTTTCCATCGATTTCCACGCTCGGCTCTCGGGTCACGAGAACGATTATCTAAAGTGTTTTCATTTGCCGGTCTTTGTCCCCAGACATTTTCAGATTAATAGAATAGAATGAACGAAGAATGTACTCGATCTGTACATGTCACTTTCTAAGAAATGTTAATAAAATCGTCGAAAACTCCAGCAAATTAAATTAGTTTCTGTTTCAATGAAAAAATTCAGATGATGAAAATTAAATACTTTATGTCAAGTTATTTTGCATATAAAGTTAGAAAAGAGTTTTTAGTTTATTATAATCAAAGCTTTGACATACTTTTTCACTAATTTACTTCTTTCTCTACAAAAAAAAAACCAGAAGAGAATTATGATAAAAGAAGTAATTTATGCCACATGAATAGACAAACAAAGTATTTATAGCCTTTAAAATGTTATTTATTATTAACAAATAGATAATAATCATAATTACATTTTAAAAACAAGGAAAAAATGCTGAATGTATTTACTTCAAAATTATATTATTCCGAATAAATACAATAATAAATAGATTATAAAGATGTGTATAATTATTATCTAGTATACGAAGTATGGTTATTAAATAACTAGACTGACGCTGGTACAGAAGAAGCGCGCATGCGCCAAACGACTGAAAGCTATTTATCGTGAAGCCTTCTCTTTCGAATACAGTGCCTCTCACCCCTGTAAACAAATCAGTATAGCCGTAACCTTCGTTCGCATTAGAGTTGTTTTTTTGTTTCGCCTGAAAAATGTTAAGTGTAACAATGGAGCAACTAATTGTTGTGAAATTTCACATGAAACTTGGAAAAACCGCTACTGAAACTTATAATTTATTGAAAGAAGTGTATGGAAATAAATGTTTATCACGTGTACGTGTTTTTAAGTGGTTTAAGGGTTTTCAAGATGGCCGAGAAGACGTTGAAGATGATTCGCGCCCTGGTCGCCCTTCCACGTCAAAGACAATATCGAAAAAATCGATAATCTGGTTCGATCTGACCGTCGGTTAAGTATTCACGTAATTGCTAAAACTGTAGCAATTGATAAAGAATCCGTACGGCAAATTTTACATAGAAATTTTAACATGCAAAAAGTGTGTGCCAAAATGGTGCCTAAAATTCTCACGTTTGAACAACAAGAAACTCGCAAAAATATTTGTACTGACACTTTGAATGCCATTGAAAATGACCCAAACTTATTGGAAAGGATAATAACATGTGACGAATCGTGTTTTTCTACTTATGAGCCTGTAACGAAGCGCCAATCCATGCACCCATCTTCACCGAGAGCCAAAAAACTCGAATGAGCAAATCCAAATTCAAAGCAATGATGATTGTTTTTTTCGATATTCATGGGATTGTGTACCTTCACTGGGTCCTGAAGGTCAAACTATTAATCAACATTACATCTTCACGTTCTTGCTCAAATCCGTGAAAGAATAAAAAAAAACATCCGAATTGTAGAAGGACAAGTCATGGGTTCTCCCCCAAGACAATGCACCGACTCATTCTGCATTGTCAGTCAAGATGTTTCTAGCCAAGTACAGCATCCCAGTGTTAGACCACCCGGCTTATTCGCCGAATCTTGCGCCGTGCGACTTCTATCGGTTTCCTAAGGTGAAATCTGAATTAAAGGGAACAAAATTTGAGTCCGTTGAAGTTGTGAAAGCGAAAGCGACACGCGTCCTAAAGGAGCTGACAGAAGAAGACTTCCAGCACTGTTTCGAACAATGGAAGATTCGCAGAGAGCGTTGTAGGGATAGAGGAGGGATGTATATTGAAGATGATAATAAGTAAATATGTATGAAATCAAAATAAAATGTTTTACAGCGTCAGTCTCGTTATTTAATAGCCGCACCTCATATTTATCGCATAATTTTCGGAATTATGCAAATTACAAATAATATACAAAGGAAAATTGCATAAATAATTAATATTTCATCTATATAGGGCTGTAATTGTATACTTAGACGTAAGTCTGGGGATTCAAAAATTAACTCTTCCTACAAAACGTGAAATGGTCTATATGACTACGAATTATTTTATACAAATTCAATAGATGTGCGATACAGGGAATGTCAGGTAACTGAGATTCAGGATAACTTGAGCCTTTTAATAATATTAAAAATGAATAAACCAATACTCTCTAACGGGAACACATATTTTGTAAAACTATATTTCCCAGGATCTTCTTACAAATAAGTTACATGATTCAAAGCAGCTGCAATTTATGATACGACGCTTCTGACGCATACCAGTATTGATGGCATATAGTAATTATTCAACTGCGGTACAAAGTGTTTGGGTTTGAATTAAATTTCATTATGCCCAAATATTTGAATCTCCGCGAAAAATACTGCTTGTAATCCAAATGTTAAAAAGTGATAAAAATCTATAACGATTATGAAAAAACATGATTGAGCAAAATACACGATATATAAAACAAAGAAAGATTAATTATACGTACAATGACTTCTAGTTATATAGGACCAGACGAACTTTTAGGAGATCTAAATAGCTGGGAATAACAAAAAAGTTATACAAATAGTTTTTGACTAAAAGAAATAAAAGCGTTATGACTAGTGGAAGTATAATATAGGAAAATGTGAAGGCATTGTATTCGTACATTAAAAAAACGCGAATGAAGATTTTATGTCACCGACAACTTGTTATAAGAACTTAAAAAAGATTCGACATTCAATTATTAAGAGGAAAACTTTCATTTCAGCGAAAACTAATTGGTCCGTTTAAAGTGCCGTTAAAAAATAAAACCGAGCAAATGGGAATTGCACCTGGTTAATTATACAATGCTAATGACTCAGCATTAAAAAAATTCCAACTTGTACTAATGCTGGTGGGAATCATAAAGTCAAGCCATTAGTAGATATTATTAACGCGATTGAAATTATATATTTACATACACAGGCACATATATACATAATTATACACTTTTTCCGAAACCAATTGATGAAAAACCGATTTTACTACTAATTACAGCGTATCAATTAATTGCAAAAATTGTTCACTCAAACTTCTGCATTGAATAGGATTCGAACCTATGACCTTTATATGTATATATGTTTTATATCGAATATTTTCACAGGTGATGTATGTCACAATTCTCTGTCAACTCGCGTTATAGGCGATGGTTCGTCCTGATACCGAGGTTTCGACAAAATTGCATTCATCGTTTTCTATATTTTCTTACTATAGCCGCTGTGGCCTATACACTTTCTTCCATTTCACGCTTCCAGCTTACGATGGCAGAAAAATGAAATGTACACTTTACGAAATGTTTCTAATACACCGGATGGAAAACTACTGCGAACGACACGTGGAGACTACAAAGTACATATCAAAAAAAGACTGGTGTAAAATCGAACGAGAAATTTGTACTTCATTTATGTGTAATAATAGCTTTGTGTAATCTACTATTTATTTTATTATAAACGTTCTACCAGACAGCGTTACAAAATTTTCTACCATCCGTCCGTGAACGTATTGAACATAGAATTAAATTCGAATTGATATATAAAAACTGTGGCAAAACAACAAATGGTAAAAAAGATCTGTTATTACTGTTATGGTATGTACAATGGAACCACTTAAATGGCCATCTTCGTGTTACTAGCTTCCAGAAGAATACAGCAATGTATTGCCGATGTAATTTCAAAGTTACGAGGGGGCGTTTCTATATTCGCGGAATGGGGGACAAGGGGTGGAAATAAAAAAATCAAATTATTTTTCTTTTTCAATATATTCACCTGCAAGATGGATACATTTTTCACATCTTTCAATTAATTTATTTATACCCTCATAAAAAAATGATTTCTCTTTATCTGCAAAATACGCCGAAACTGCCTCCTTGACTTCATCATCGGCAGTAAATTTTTTACCCCGCAGCTCTTTTTTCATTTTCGGAAACAGGTAATAATCACCCGGGGCCAGGTCTGGGCTGTAGGGTGGGTGATTCACAATTTCGAAGCTCACCTTATGCAGGGCAGCTAACGCAACGCGGCTCTTGTGGACGGGCGCGTTGTCGAGCAAAAGCAGAACACCTTTTGTCAATTTTCCCCGTCTTTTCTCTTTAATGGCTTCTTTTTGTCGCTCTAATATTGAAGCGTAATATTCTCCGGTTATAGAAACACCTTTATCTTTATAATCAATCAACAATATTCCTTCCGAGTCCCAAAATACCGTTGCCATGAGTTTCCCAGCTGATTGTGACACTTTAAATTTCTTGGGAGGTGCTGTGCCCTTTTTATGCCACTGCATGGAGTCTTGTTTGGACTCAGGTTCATAACGATGAACCCAAGTTTCGTCTCCAGTAACAATTCTACTCAATACACCATCCTTGTCTTCATTACAGAGGTCCAAAAATGCACGCGAACACTCTACGGGCTGTTGTTTTTGCGGCGGCGTGAGCATTCTCGACACCCATCTTGCGCTGACCTTAGACATGCCGAAATGATCGTGTAGGATTTTAAAAATTGTTGTATCGGATACTCCAACCATTTCTGCGAGTTGTTTCTTCTTTAGTCGAGCATCTTCGAGTACAATTTGTTCAACTTTTTGGATAAGTGGTCACCTCAATGCTCCTGCCCGGCCTCGGGTCGTCTTCAAGGAATTCCCTTCCTTGTTTAAATAAACTATGCCACTTGTACACCATGGTTTTTCCTGGACAAGAGTCGCCGTAAACCAATGACATCTCATTCATTATGGTCGCGACTGATTTTCCTTGCCTGGTAAGGAACTTTATAACGGCACGATATTCGATTTTTTCCATATTTCACTTTTCACTCCTGATTATGTTACTTGGTTGACGATAGCTCAAAGACTAACTGTCTAATAACAATGAAACTTCGTATTTATACTAATCATGAGTCGCTGCACAGGTCACGCCCCCAATGCGCCTACTCATCCCTCTACAACCCACTCATTACGTGAATATCAAAACGCTCCCTCGTATTGTGAAATGCAGTGGAAAATTTTGAACTTCTGACAAGCAACTATTAATATTTATATATGACGTGTAAAATTTATGCTTTCAGTTTTGTGTCGAAAACTATTCAACTGTGTTATCCTGAGGTAAACGCTTTAGTAACACACACAAAAGCTTTGTCAAATCCCCAAAACCTGTTCGCGAATTACATAGACCGTGTCCTGATATTCCTGAACCACCATCCTGAAACGCCGATCCTTACACGTTGGAGAATATGGTTGCACGCAACGTTTTATTATTATCACTATTTTGAGGATATAAAGAATGTGGTTTTAAAATTCGATATTAAAGATACTGCAACTAACAAGCAAAGTCAGACAAAATTGTAAGATTCTCCAGATTTCAATCTATCAAAATAGTGAAGGACGCACAACTATGTGCGGTAGAAGATGCAGAAAATTCGTGTGTTGTATGAGTAGGTTTGAAAGTGTTTTGGACAAGGATTCAGATTTGTCATATTAAGACAAAACTATGAAAGCGCGTCTACAGATCCGTTAAGTTGTTTTAAAGATTATTTTAATTATGCAAATATAACGTCACTAAATGTAGAACGCTCGTTTTCTGAACACAAATACATTTTTACTACACCGCACTCGGTTTGCTGAGAAAACTGTGGAAACACAGTTGCAAATGTTTAACCAATGTTATCCACTTTGTGAGCTCGCAGAAGACATTTAAAACAGTAAGTGTCTCATCACGTTTTATAAATTTACAATTTATTATTTCTTTTATATGCATACTATAAAGCGCACGCCTATGATATACACCTCAATAAATGTGACGAAGTATCTACCCACATGGAAGAACAATTTCAACTGAAACCATCCAAGGAATGAAGTGGACCAACAGTTAATATTTGTGAAGATGATCAACAGATAATTTAATTTTTACTTGAAACTATAAAATTACCATTCACCGGATTATGAAATGAGAAACACCTCCAAACTCTATACTAAGCAGATGATAATATCCTATTCGGAGGATAGCTTCGAATGATAACTATAAATATTAATTAAAATTGCAAAAAGCAACATTAAATATTGAAGAGAAAAATAGTAATACTGGCGAAAAAACCACACAAATGGAAACTTACTTAAAAAATGCGAGTCAATAAATGAACAAAACACTTCGAAATAGAGAACGGAGGAACTGCATATTCAAAAATATTGAATACAATGAAAATACCTACATAACAGATCTCAAAAAGAAAACTGCAATGAAAAAAGGACGACGAATAATTCCAAACAAATTATGTAACAAGTAGCACTGAAACAATCACATATCTCAAACAAAACAACATTCAGTCATTCCCATATAGACACTTTCCTTGGATGATACTTCTCCTTCAAATATCAAAATATGTCCGGATCATAGCATAAGTGTTCTAGTGCCAATTTAATTGAAATCCCAAAGTCCCTTTTTTTCTCCGTAGATTTTCCTCAGAGTTTTCCTTTTCCATATCATCCAATGACTATTTTTCTCTTGCATTCAGACAACTGTCATATATATTCTTTTTATTGTTCTTCTTGATACATTTCTTGATTTCAATATAGGATTAATTTCCCCAAACATCTCTGTCCTTCCGCTATTCTTTTTTATATTTCTGCCCTTTCTTCTCCAATTTCTGTTATTGTTACTCCCAAATAACTAAATTTGTCTACTTTTCAAACGTGTATTTGTTACCAAAGTTGCTTATTATTTGTAAACTTTCGTTGTTTTTATTCTCCTTCTTCTTTGTAATTTCCATGTATTTGTTTTCTGTTCATTTATTTTGAGACTTCTCACCCTTACTCTTTCTTCTATCTCACTTATGATCTTTTTCAGGTTTTCATTTGTTCTTGTAATCACTGCTACATCGTCCGCATAAGCTAAGCTCCCGAATTATCTTTTCCAGTATCAAATTAAATAAGCATGTCGACAATGGATTTCCTTGCCTTAATTCTCTCTTTACCTTGAACTTGTCCAATGTTTTGCCTTCAATCAGCAGTCTATTCTCTGTGTCACTCAGAATCATTCTTACCATGCAAATTAATTTTTAATTCTCCATTATTTTGTAGAATTCTTTCCTATTTACAAAGTTTTACGCTTGTCTGAAATACACAAAGAACGCGTGTAGTGATAAATTTTGTTATAAGCTATTATCTTCGACTTGCTTAATCGAAAATATCTGGTTCATAACCGATATATTTCCCAGAATCCACACTGATACTCTCCCAATATTGACGCGGCTTTGTCTTCTAGTCTGTTTTTGATCGTCGCCGCTACTATTTTTTGCACGGTATTTAGTAAGACTATTGATGTGTAATTGATTCATATAGTTTACATATTGGAAAAATGAGCGACTCTCGCCAGCTCTTTAGTATGTTTCCTGATTCTCATATTTTTTGCACCAACTCGCATATTTCGTTTCCAAGATTTACTCCTCCTTCCTGGGACTTTATTATTTTTTAGGATTCTGAGTATTTCTCTTATTTCTTCTTTGCAGTGCCTGTTTGTCTGCTCCTGTCCTTCAGTTAGTTATGTTTGGTATTTTCATTCAACTTTTCATTCTCTTCTCCATTTTATGTTTCTCTAAAATATTCTGCCCATCTGTCCTGTTCTTCTCTTAGGCTTACTGCTAAACTTCCATCTTTTTGCCTACACATTAGCATATTGTCTCTGCTTGATCTCCTCGTTTCTGTATAAAATTCTCTGACATGATCCTTTTTGTGACTGTCCTCCATTTCTTGAAATTTTCTCTCCATATCAATTCTTTTCCTTCATCTTATTATCTGTTCTGCTATTCGGCAACGTCTCTTATACTCTTCACCATTTTCTTCTGTTTGCACCCATAAAGTCTTTATTCTTGCCTTCTTCCTATTTTCTATTACTTTTGCGCATTCTTTGCCAAACCATTTATGCTCTTTCTTTTTCTTTTTTTCTGATTTTAGCATGCTTGCCGCTCTTGTTGCCATTTTTTTCAATGTGCTTCCATTTTTCTTCTGGATTATCTCTTTCTGTCTTTACACTGTTACTAATTTCTTGTTTAAAGAACTTTCGAATTTCCTCATATTTTAACTTTTCCATATCGTAGTAAACTCTGGATCCGTTTTGATTTCTTTCATTGAGAGATATCCAATATTTTAGTCTCGCTCTTACCATTATGTTTAATTTTTTCATATCGTAGTAAAGTCTGAATCCGTTTTGATTGCTTTCATTGAAAGGTGTCCGATGTTTTAGTCTTCCTTTCACCATTATGTGGTCACTGTCTGCCCCTCTGTAACTTCTCGCATTAGTTACCAATCTTCTATATTTGGTCTCAATTATATGATCAATTTGAGTTTCCGTCTTTTTATCTGGAAACATCCACGTTGTTCTATGGATATTTTTCTAATCAAAGTTTGTAGCCATTATTTTTAACTATTTCTCTATCGCAAACTCTATCAGCATCTTCCCATTTCCACTCCTTTCTTCGTGTTTACTATGTATGCCAGTCCGTATATTGATTTCTTTGTATTGAAGTCGCCTATTATTATTTTTATATCATATTTCAGAATTTTGTTGACCATCTGTCTATTTCCTCATAGAACTCATTCTTTTTTCCACATCTTTCTCTTAAGTTGAAACATGAATATTTAGCAGACTAATTTTCCGGTATCTATCTCTTATACTCAGTGAACACATTTTGTCTGAAATGGTTTTGTAAGCCATTACATTTTCGTTCATTTTCTTACTAAGAAGAAAACCTTTGCCAAACATTCTGTGCTCATTCCCACTTGTGTAGAATACATGATTGTCTACTTGGATCATATTACTTCTTTGGTGCCTAGTTTCTTGCAGAGACATTCCAGCTGGTATTTTTCCATTATCCTCACATTCCATGTCACTATGTATATGTTCCCTTTCTCATCTTTGCGTTTGCATTTATCTTCATATCTGTTTATCTAATTTTTCAACTCATTATCCATTTCATTACCTAGGTGTCATCTCCATTTCCCGGTTCTGTGCTTATTAGTTTTTTTCTCTCCTTGTTCGTCTTATTTGCTTGACTTGTTCTTATTGTGAAGTCCCTTCCAGTGATCTTTCACCTATAGTTCTTTTCATTGTTCTTCCTTCTTCTACGTCCAAGTTTTTGTTGTTTGATTTGTTGTCTGCAAGTCCTGTTCTCTATATACTTTACCATTGATAAATAATTTATTGTATCTTAACTGTGCGTTCAATCTTTCTTCTCTTGCTCTTTTTAGTTATGGAATCAACTATTTGCTCCCATTTTGAACCTCCTTGGTGACGTCCTTATCTATCCATATCTCCGTTCCATTCACATTCTTGGCCCTAATGAGGATCTTGGCCCCATTTCCTGTAGTAATTTCCTTATTTTGTCTTTTGTATATTACTTATTATTATTCGTCGTCTGTAATACCTTTAACCACCAGATTTTTTCCTTATTTCTCTTTCCAGATGATCTATTCTGCTTTCTTAGTAACTCTTCTTGCAGCAGTACATTTTCTTTTTTCACTACCGCTACTTTATGGATCATAGTCTCAAATTTATTGTCCATCTACTGCAATCTGTTGCTTATTTCTTTAAAAATCTCTTCCATTTTCCATCAAATTATTTTACTACTGGAATCCCTCTAGAAATTTCCACGCACCGTCTTGTTTGCTCTCGTACTGTATTTATTCTTTGCGTTTCTTATCAATATATCACCGCGCAAAAAGTAACAGACCGGTCGATCCGTGTGACCTTGACCTTTGTCAGTGTCTCTTTTATCGTATTTTAGTTATTATTTGTATTATTAATTTACTCAAATTAGGCTAATCTTACCATTTTTTGCGATGAAAATCTTTAATTCGTATCTTTAACACTTTTAGATAACTTTGAATACACTTGTTGGATGTTTTGACTCGTTATTTCCGAGATATCGTGGTTTATTACGGAGCACACTTCCCTGAACTGGGAAGTATAGCTATATTCTCCAAATATAGCATCTTGAGATTTTATTAATTATTTTAATAATTTTACCAAATTTTTGAAATAAAGGGACTCTTCGTACCCGACACGATGCTAAAATTACCTCAACCTCAATTACCAACAAGTGACTATGTTTAAAATGGATTTTAATCGGCTGAATTATGAACGGAAGATTAGCATACAAAATAATTGGCAACACTGGCAAGTATTTTTTAGTGGATTTGTGCCAAATTTGTATTTGTTTCAAGATACAATAATAGAGATCTGTCTGCAAATATATCATAAATACATATACGAGGTGTGGCAATTAAATAACGAGACTGATGTAAGAAATGTTATTTAATGCAAATAAACTTATATTTAACTTTTACCCCTTCAACATACTCTCATCTCTTATCTATGTATACGTGTCTTCCATTGTTCAACGCTGTAGTTCATCAGTTGTCAGCTTTTTCAATAAATCTGTCGTTTTTGCTTTGACATGTTCAACAGACAGAAAATGTGTTCCCTTTAATGCACTTTTCACTTTTGGGAGCAGATAGAAGTCACATGGTGCGAGATCTGGCGAATACGAAGGACAATCAAGCACAGCAATGCGCTTGTACGCTAAAAACTGCTCCACAAATAGATCATTGTGAGCGTGTTGTCCTGGTGCAGAATCCACGAGTCGATCTTCCACAAATCCGGCCTTTCCTTCCTTACTCTTTTACTCAGCTTGATTAGGACTTTTTTGTAGTATCTTTGATTAACGACTTGACCCGCAGGCACCCAGTCAGTCAATTTCAAGTTAATTGGCAGCTCTATTTTTATGTCAACCATTATCACGACACTACTACTAGAGAGACGAAACTACGCGTTGTTTCTTGGGGAGTATCACAGTCAATGACATTCCAATTACAGCCTTGCCCGATGCGACTGCGCGATGGAAGTCATTTAATTGCCATACCTCGTATCTGTAGGGTTTTCAACTTTAAGTATACCGAAAAACTAGATTCCGAAATTCGCCAGATGTGAATATAATCAAAAATATTTACTACCTTCCTAAAATAATTGTTTATTCTTCTTCATACAGTCAATTAAGGCTACATAATAAGAAATTATAATATACCACAAAAACTTGGTCTGATATCTTTCCACAAAGGCTTGGGCTAATCATAAAGGTTGCAAAAATAAATTATATGCATTTTATATTATTGCCATTACTCGTTCTATTCTGTTCTTTAATATATTTTGAAACATTTTACGATTGCGATAAATAAATATTCTTTCTTAAATTTTTTACTGAAATTAACAAAACGATCTCAATTCAACAAAATTTTCCAATAACAAATAAGAAAAAAAATAAATCGACAGTTTAGTCGGACGATTATAGTATTTCACGGACCTGAAATACCAAAAATTTCCTACAAAAGCTTTGTTAAATTGAAAATAATACATAGTCTAATTAAGCTATAAGAGAAGCGACAAAGAAGGGATATTACAAAATTCTGGAAATATTGTACAATCAAGTAACACAAACGTGAATTCTGGGAATAAAGGCAAGTTGGAAACGAGCCTCGTTGAAGCCTAGAATGCGGACTTATTAAGAATGAGTAATATCACCGGTAAGTTTACAGGTGACCCAGGGGGTCAATATCACACACGATGCAGATATTCAATGAAAATGTTACAGCAACCGTCGCTAGTGGGGAAAAGCCAGAGAAAGGGATCGATATCAGCTAAGTATAACAGTAGTGGGGATACCGTGGGAAAGACTCACTTTGCGTGGGTGTCCGTCTGGCACGACGACGAGAACTACCGCGTGTCGAGAGGATCCAGCAAGTGGTCGTCGTAAAAGATGCCAGTTACAAGTTGTTTGGGTGGGTCATAGAAGGTACACATTTATTTATAACCGTTCATTATACGCCTTAATCCATTTATAAAAAGTAAAAGTTGTGATTACATGCACATAGAATTTACATCCCAGTGCTTGTGAATGATATATACATATACTGATAGTATTTTTACTGCATTTAGTAAAAGTGGCAAATGTATATATAATACACTTACTATATTCAAAAATATTGGGTGTATCAAAGTGATTGTAACGTAGCTACGCCTTGAGGAATTTCGATTTCTTCAATTTAGTGTCTCGAGATTTATTTGTGATTTTCCACTATCAAATTAGCTCGATTTCACATAGACGTATCAAACAATTTTTCTCGAAGTGAGTTGCTCATAATATTTGTCTTCGCATAAGGCAGTAAAACAAATAGTACGATCTAGTTTCAAGCCTTAAAATGAAGAAGTTGGAGTGATAAACCATTATAAAGTAAATGAAAAAAAGCCGACAAAGACTTGATTTTGACGCAGTAGTAAAGAATCCACATCAAACAAGTTTCTGATGATTGAAGCCCCGTACAAGATATGTGCCGGTGTACTTGAAATAAAGATAGTTTAGAAATCTCAGGACTAACTCCAGGGAAAGTATATGGTATACGTATACAAGAAACCAAAATAAGGAAGCATACTCAAACTGAGATCGCACATAAGAAAAATATACTAATAATATAGTATCTATCAAATAAAAGTTACGTGTATTTCTAATTATAAAACCCAAAGCTTTTAGACTAGGGCTAATATAATAACTATAACTAATATTTTCGATACGAGTAGAAAAGGATAATTTAAAATCAAAGTTAACACTAAAATACACCATATCTTCACGCCACTGTGAGAGGGAAACATTTAGATAAGAATGAAGTATGGTACTCAATTTTCTGGAGAAGGTAAATGCTTCACATTCATTCCTATACAGTTTATTTTCACCATACCAATTACGCACAACATTTATCTAATCTTGTAAAAACTCACAATCATCAACCTGGTTTGCTTAGCGGAACAACTTAAGATCATCATCAATAATAACTTGTGACACCGAACATCATTATGAAGATCATTCGCGAAAACTAGAAAAAACAAGGGCCTCAATTCCCCTTGAATAAAGTGATTCCAGCAATGACCCAAATAAGGAACGTAATGCTTTCTCTCAAATAAATAAGAAGAGAAATTTTATATTGGTGACGGACCACTTCTATCGGTATAAATAACGTCCGTTTGAAAACTCATCCAATTGATCGCAAAGATACTGAGTAAGAAGGGTTCGATTAATTGTAGTTGAACGCTTGCTGACGAAACGATGTTGATCAGCAAATACGGAAGGCTTAAGTTTCGAATAAATGCAGCGGTTAAGACATTTTTCACAGATTTTGACAAGTATGATAATTATAGTAATTAGCCGGCAATTTTCACTTGAACAAATGTCGCCTGTTTTGGTAACAGGAGTAAATGGTTGATAAGTTTGATGGAGTCTGTGCTTGATTAACTAAATCACTAAAGCTTCACATATAACCCCTTTTCACATTAATTTTCGTATTCTGCATGCGTATTTCGACAGCTAAGTTGTTATCATCAGCAGATAATTAAACAGTATCGCACCTGTAAAACTACAGCAAAAACCCGCACGAAACAAATTCCGTACACGATCTATACCGTCGAAAGCCGAAACGAACACACCTTAACCCACGCTGATTAAACAGGAAGTAAATCTTGCAATTTTTCAGCATTCCGAAAAAACTGTCTTCAACGACAGAATAAAAAAGAAACAAAGACCTGACAAAGATGTAAACACAATCTTTTATTAAAAAATACGATCATGACCCACAGTGAAGATACTTTTCAGTTCTCTGAGATTTTGGAGGATCTCTTCTTCAGAAATAAAAGTAACCGTAAGGGCAGAATTATTTAGTCCCCTTTATATCGCGTATATGATCAGGTGTAAACCGAGCCTGGTAATTATATCTATCACAAGTTTTTAAAGGTACATGAGCTTCCAGATATTCGTATATTGGTTGTTAGAAAGCATTACAGATTTCATTAATATAGTTAAGTTGCTTAATGAAAGTGCAATCAATGCTAGAGAGAGCATTACAGAGATCAGTAAAATTAGCTTTTCTAAAATTATATATTTTAAAATTCGCTTTTCCATTCAAATTGACTGAAGCACCAGAAGTGAAGTGTAAAGAAATTTTCAGTGATGAATGATGATTGATTCTCTTTCAAGATTTTCATTAAGGTTAGTAAATGCTAAATCAAGTAAACGACCTTGGAAATTTAATATACTATTAATACGAACATCATTAAGGGAATCATTAACGTCTTGAGATTGGCTATCATAAATAACGGGTTTACTAAAGTGTGAAATATTAAAATCGCCTTATATTAAAAGACTGTATGAATGGCAAATGTGTTCCTCGAAAAGATTGAAAAGACTTCATAGTCCCGTAGAGAAATATCCGGGCGAATGTCAATAGCATATATAAATAATGCGAGAGAATTACACTTATCAGGCATCCAACAATATCTATCATAGTCAAATATCAATAATTAAGTTTAGGTCCACAGGGGGTACATTAAATATTGATTTTTATACAATTAAAACACCGCCAATATCCAATATCAACCAAATTTCGATCACATCTTCAGACGATATGTTCAAGAGAAAACAGTTAACTGCTATATGTATCTTCAGGCAAGCAAGTTTCAACAAGAGAAATAATATCAAAATCACCATCATTAATTCTGCAAAGAAGCGGTTTTTGTACGAAGACCACAAACATTTTGGAAATATATAATATTGGGTGTTGTTGCCACAAACATTTTGGAAATATATAATATTTGTTGTTGCGTGTTTAAAGACTTGATGACAGGAATACTATTGCTATATTTAACCGTCAAACCACTTTCACCTTTTGCAATTCTAGTTTCCAATTTTAATAGTTTACTTGACATTTAGTACAATCAAACGAAATACAAATTTCACGATACTTAGTAGAACTTCACCAACCCCCGGCGTGCTTAGTAATACTTAGATATTCCTTCTATTGGGTAATCTATCTATCATATTGAGTATTTTAAATAGAAACGTCTTTTTTTACCTAAATAATACAAAAATACGTTTAACTTTTTCTCTTTTCCGTTATTTTGCGGATTTTTCATTTTCATGGAATACTATCTCTGTCGAATATTCGATGTTTTACTCAATTGTCTCCCAATTTCAAAGCTTTTAATTTATTTGAATTAATTTCTTTCTACCTATACTTACAAGGGAACACAGGCAAGTGCCCCTCATCGATTTAAATGAAACTTGGTAGGTTTATAGACTGATGTAGTGTAAGAACAATGGTATCTTTTTAGTTGCCCAATCGCCCATTTTCGGGGGGGTGGAGCGCTCTATCCCCAAAACAATAAGACATATCAGAAAAAAGTTGTGATAAATATTTCACTGTTTTAATTGTACTAAAGGATAATGACACCAATAGTTTTCTTTTTACAATTATTGTTTACCAGCAACAACTCCCCCCCCCCCCTATATTTATTTCAAATTAGGAAAGTTTTATTTGCTAAGAAGATACAAGAGGTTATTCACAATTCACAATTTATTCATATATATTAAATAAGAAAAACAACAAGAAAATTGTGTACCTACGTATTTGATGTACAGTGTGTATAAATAATAATCTTTATTTAGTTGCAACGACACAACATAAAAAACAATAGATGATATAAATCTGGGTGCACCGAATTGGAATGAAAATGAAAAGGTGAGGATTCAAATGTTCCTGGTCTACCACGCAAACCTTTATCAAAACTGAAATTGACGATTGAAAAAAGGAATACCTAATTCTAACACTTACAACTAACCACTAATTCTGCAATGTGTGTACAATGAAGCAACGCAATATTGCTTGACAATTACATTACCAGTGATACAAAATTCTACTATCTCTACTCTTATAGATAATTTATGCATTAAAACCTTTCCCATAGATATTTATAAAAAGAATGAGTGAAATCTACATATCATATTACCTTTTTAAACTTATGTTGCACTGATTCCAATGAACGTCGCTTCGCTTTTCTACTTCTCCAAAACTCAACAGCTCGCGTTTTATATTCTATATCAATCACACTACCTCCTTCTTAGGGAAAACAGTCTGCGTGTTCGTAATCTTCATCATATTCACTTCTTGGTTCAACGAATTGCAGTTCATGTGGACTAGCCATGTCTTCAAATTCTAGTACTACACCTATTTGAAATACAAAAGAAGTCTGCTCCTGAGCTCTTACAATGATATCCCTTAATCCCCATCTTGTTCTTCATGTGTCAGCGATATTTGCAGCAAGAAATGTTGTATGTAGCAAATTCAGAACATTAGCGATGTTGATTCTCACGACTTCAACAATTACTGTTCAATCAAATCGTGAAACGTAGAACTTTGATCTACAACTCTATACGAGGGAGCGTTTTTATATTCGCGGAATGAGCGGGTTGTAGAGGGGTGAGTAGGCACATTGGGGGCGTGGCCTGGGCAGCGACTCATGATTAGTATAAATATGAAGTTTCATTGTTATTAGACAGTTAGTCTTTGAGCTATCGTCAACCAAGTAACATAATCAGGAGTAAAAAGTGAAATATGGAAAAAATCGAATATCGTGCCGTTATAAAGTTCCTTACCAGGCAAGGAAAATCAGTCGCTACCATAATGAATGAGATGTCATTGGTTTACGGCGACTCTTGTCCAGGAAAACCATGGTGTACAAGTGGCATAGTTTATTTAAACAAGGAAGGGAATCCCTTGAAGACGACCCGAGGCCGGGCAGGAGCATTGAGGTGACCACGCCAGCACTTATCCAAAAAGTTGAACAAATTGTACTCGAAGATGCTAGACTAAAGAAGAAACAACTCGCAGAAAAGGTTGGAGTATCCGATACAACAATTTTTAAAATCCTACACGATCATCTCGGCATGTCTAAGGTCAGCGCAAGATGGGTGCCGAGAATGCTCACGCCGCCGCAAAAACAACAGCGCGTAGAGTGTTCGCGTGCATTTTTGGACCTCTGTAATGAAGACAAGGATGGTGTATTGAGTGGAATTGTTACTGGAGACGAAACTTGGGTTCATCATTATGAACCTGAGTCCAAACAAGACTCCATGCAGTGGCATAAAAGGGGCACAGTACCTCCCAAGAAATTTAAAGTGTCACAATCAGCTGGGAAACTCATGGCAACGGTATTTTGGGACTCGGAAGGAATATTGTTGATTGATTATAAAGATAAAGGTGTTTCTATAACCGGAGAATATTACGCTTCAATATTAGAGCGACTAAAAGAAGCCCTGCATAAGGTGGGCTTCGAAATTATGAATCACCCACCCTACAGCCCAGACCTGCCCCCGAGTGATTATTATCTGTTTTAGAAAATGAAAAAAGTGCTGCGGGGTAAAAAATTTACTGCCGATGATGAAGTCAAGGAGGCAGTTTCGGCGTATTTTGCAGATAAAGAGAAATCATTTTTTTATGAGGGTATAAATAAATTAATTGAAAGATTTGAAAAATGTATTTGTCTTGCAGGTGAATATATTTAAAAAGAAAAATAATTTGGTTTTTTTATTTCCACTCCTTGTCCCCCATTCCGCGAATATAAAAACGCTCCCTCGTACTTCTCTTGCTTTATATACATATGTATATGCATTGGAAAGGCGAGAAGGCTCTATATAAGATATCCAAATACTTAAAATTAATCTGGACAAAATTTAAATACAATCGAAATCATATAATCTGCTCGTGAAGATCAATGCGGACAAGATTTAAATAAGGAATCTTATTAATACCACGGATGATAAATAAGTATAGAAGAGCATCAAAGACATCTGCTAATCCCTATAAATTATTTTTAGCTTGCCAGCAATATCTCATAGCGATCTCATAACGATGTACGATATAAAATTTAATACCTTTAGAAATATGAAATGCATTTAATGCATAAATGATCTACAAGATTAGAGATATATGATTATATTTAAATAAGCAAATTACTTACATTATGATTTTTTCACGCAAGTGACAATAAGTATCTATTTTCGTTATTTCATCCGGTCTTTTTCAAATACAGTCCTGTTATATAATAGCGAGTAGGATTTTGTATCACTGGTATTGTAATTGTCAAGCATAATTGTTTTCGTTATGATTGTACATACATTGCAGAATTAGTGGTTAATTGTAAGTGTTAGAAATAGGTATTCCAGGTGCGACACTTTGAAATTATCTGCTGATGATGACAACTTGGTTGTCGAAATGCGTATACAGAATTTACAAATAGTTAATTGTGGAAAGGGGTTATATATCAACCTTATTGATCAAGTCAATCAACCACAGGCTCCATCAAATTCAACTATGTTTAATATATATGAATAAATTGTGCATAACCCGTGTTCCCTTGTTAGTCTATATATGGTCTTCTTTTCTCCTAAACAAATTTTTTTCTTGATAAACCTAAAAACTCAAAAACAGGATTCATGAAATCATTTTCATATTTATTTTTCATTATCGTTAATGTACTTAGTAAATAATTTGTAAAAACTATAAGTTTAATATTATATAAATATTTAATGTTGGAAACTCATTTCAAAAACAGCGAAAATTCTTACATACTCAAAACTTTGTCAACAGGCATTCATATATTTTTAATAATTAAAAACATGAAAGAAGAATTTATTTCAAAGATCTACGTACTACTCCTTAGCTGTATGTATTTTGAAAGGAAAGCGTAGAAGAACGAGTAAAAAGTACTTTCCGAGCTAAAAATATTTCATGTTAGCGAAGTTTGTAGAAATTCATTTAATTAAAAATATTTAAATATACGCGGGTATACGTGAGAGGTGTTTTTCTTTAATTTTGTATATGTACACCTCACTTATTTTTTATAATTACCATTATTTCATCAAATTTCATTACTTTATTGCTATATTTCTTATAAAAAAATATAACTTCAGAATAAAATTAAAATTGCAGCATTAGTATCAGCATACTTCGTTGAACAAGCTTAAAATATGACGATGTACAATAATTTGATTTTTGGTTTGTCTTTAAAATATATGGAGGATAATATGAAGATCGATAACTAAAATGGAGAAGTTAACGAAAGAATTTTACCGTGTAAATTTTTAATAGTATTATTACTTATTTTTCGTACATATGCTCGACTACGCCCTATACATTTTGCCAGCAAACCGGACGATTTTTAATACCAGTATTATATAAAATTGTAGACCATTCTGCATGTCGCTCTCAAACAACTGCTCTCCTAGAATCTCATTAATCAAGAAAAGTAATAAAAAAACTCCTCACCACACCAATACTCGTATTCAGTATACGTATTTCAACAACTAACTTGTCAGCATCAATAAACAATTAATCGCAGTGTCGCACCTGGATCCACAGTAAAACTCGCAAGGAATTACTTTGCGCACCTATTCCCGCTAAAAACCAAACACAGACTTTTTTAGCGTAAAAAGACGCGCGGAGTTATAATGCACGAATTTACCACGACACCGTGATTAATTATTTATCAATGATGACAACTTAGTTGTCGTAATACGTATGCAGAATACGAACACTGATGGTAAAAGGTTTTTAGTTACCATTTTTGATTAATTCAATTAACCACTATCCATTAAACTTGACCTCCTAGCACTTCGTTTAGTGATCCAAACACATGATATCTGCAAAGAAACGAGTTTAGGCTATAGTGTCTGGATAATAGGAATTCGCATGTTAAAAACTTTTAAGAGCCGATAGAAATGCTTATTGCAACGAACTTGGGAACTTTGAATTTTGTTAAGGCATAGAGACTTTGGATCATTACTGGTTCAGATGTACCGATGTAGCGGGTGATTATATTGAGAAATAAATGCAAATTCAAACTGCAAAATTATTTTCTTTATTTTCATTCCACGGACGCACGAAAGGGAAAAACAAAATGTTATAATTTATGTAAACCGACATGTAGAAATGGAAACATGCTACGTTTGACATAAGAATACCAAATTTACTATGAATTGAAGTATTGGGCTTTTATTTGCAATCGATTTACGACAAGAATTAGTTGACAACATCAAATTAGATTCTAAGTAATGGATCTCGCCAATAATTGTAGACAATGGACAATCATTATAAAGGAGGCCAAGTTACTACAAGTATTGTATTGCCACTCTATTCGATTAACACAATGTAATTTATGTAATTTTATTACAAAAGCATTAGCGTTTGTTAGATTATTTATCTTGCAACATTTTAATATTCAAAATTAGAAGTAAGTGCAATTAAAAAGACAAATTGCAGCTATATAGAACGAATCATATTTATGACACAAATATTTCAATTTATAGTTTCTTATCTTTTGTTTGATTATTCTATAAAACATTGGAAATTCTCTGCATGAAATTACAGTGGTAAAAAAAGTATGAAACTTTTATTCACTAATATTCTCATGTCCTAAACAGAGCTTACATTTGCACAGAAAACACTGTCGCTTAAAAAGAATATGCAAACAAGAATATTTCCTAACAAAACGTTTCCGTCGCTCGATATAAAATCTCGTCGAAATAGATTGCCTTATAACATAAAAAATTTGTATACTACCGCTCAATAATTTGTACAAGATTAAATTCTCTCTTATTAAAATATTAATTGCTGTAGCGTAAAGGGTCACTAGAGAGCGTCGCTTCGAAATTTAATAACATCTTGAATAGCTAATGACTAGCTGTAGCTGTAAGAACGCATCGGGTTATTACTTATTAAGTGTTATAGGGATTAGCATAATTTCCATTTTCAGAGGGAACTTTGATCTCTTTCAAGACCCGGAAGAGCACTATGTTAACCAATGTAGCAGAAGGACGTTTACTTTCCATTAAAAAATAATTTTGGACAGGCTTTAAATAAAAAAAAGGAACAAAAGTACATTTGTTAATCGTTTAGGCAATTGATTTCTTTATCATATACAGTGTGTATGTTCGTATTACTAACATGAAAACTGTTACACCAAAAAGAGGTAGGAATTTTTGACCAACTAAACATATAACTATTCAAAAGTAATAATTGATTATAATTTTGTTGCGATGGATCAAGTGGTCGTGACAGATCTGATACTTCATACAGTCTTTCCTGATGTTAATCTTAGGTGTATTTCTTGAGAATTTTTATTAAATTTTCATCATTTTCTCTTATCATACACTTGCTTAACGTGTTTTGAAGTTTGATTAGCCTAGAGTGTGGCAACATGGAAATTACCGCCAGTTGAACGAGTTCGACGGCGGTCGGATTGTTTGTTTGCGCGAAGGTAGTTTTCAGGGAAATTACAAATATTTTAATCAAGGGTAATCTACTACTCGTACCATGCGCTGTTGTCCGTCATAGACCGGGGAGGGCCACGAAAGACGCCGAAAAGGAATCGGCAGCCGAAGAGAACTAAGGAGGTGCGGAACCGCCACCTTTGCCTAATGGCACTAAGAGACTGATTCTCTTCTCAATTGCTGATTTATGATTAGGTAATGAAGACCACTTGTGACCTTTCGAACCGTTTGTCGCCGAATCAGGGATTTCGGCGTGCAATCCTATTGACCACAGCTTGTGTTACCACTTATGGCTCAACATGGATAGCAACGCTTGGACTGATATAAGTTGCAAATGTACCGGAACGTAGAGTGGCATAGGTTAGTGTTCATTGATGAATCTCGATTTTATATAGAGATGCATGATAATGATAGACCATAAGAGTCAAATGAAGACGTGATATTCAATTTTCTGTTGAAAGACGTGTGTACTGAGTCGTGGTAGTTATCGTATGGAATGCTATAACATATGAAAGTACATATGTCCCAGTTGTTGTTCATCCGAGGCACCACGAACGCTCAGCGTTACGGTGGTGAGATTGGTGGACTCATATTCTTCCATATCTTCAGCAGCTCGACGACTCAATTTTCCAATGGGATAATGCCCACTCAACGAAGCAAGGTAAGTATAATTAGAAAGAAATTAATTAAAATAAATTAAAAGCTTTGAAATTAGGAGACATTGAGTAAAACATCTAATATTCGATAGAGATAGTATTCCACGAAAATGAAAAATTCGCAAAATAACGGAAAAGGGGAAAAATTAAATGTATTTCCGTGTTATTTAGGTAAAAAGAAGACGTTTCTATTTAAAATACTGAATATGTTTTTGCAAATTAAAAATTCTTCTTTTGTTATTAGGAAATTTCGGGATTTAAATGAAAATACTCAGAACATTTTTATGACACATGAGCAGTGAATATCATAAAAAAATGCATAGCAAAATTTAATTACATTTTTGTTGAGGTTTATTAATCGAATCAGTGCTACCTAAACTGTTTTATTTAGCTAAATGATATAATACATTAGGGACCCACTTTTCATTTAAATCGATGAGGGACACTTGCCTGTGTTCCCTTGTTAGTGGTGAAATGTATTGAATATTAATATTCAAATTCGGAATTTCTCAACTGGGTTCAAACCTTACACCAGACATTTCAGTAAAAACAAAAAAGACAAATATCGCCAGATTAATTATTGAAATTAATGAAACGTTTGCCAAGAAGCGATCCTTCTCGAGACTATCCTGATGGCGCAGTCGACGTACTACCGAAACAGTGGAATACTTATGTTCCACAAACGCATATTATATCCTACCCTTAACAATTACACATCATATACTTTCTTATAGGTAATTATAAGAGTTCAACGATGATCATTAAAAAATATATACTAGTTCGGACACAGTTAATAATAAATATATATATATATATATATATATATATATATCTCTGTGTGTGTGTGTGTGTGTGTGTGTAGGTCTAAGTAATTATAAATATTAATTATAGGAATTATTTACGTATTTTTACTAGACTTCATCGGAAGAGATTTAGTACTCCCTATACTTTTCTCCTCGTGTTTTCAAATGATTTGAGAATCAGTATTTTAAAATTACTACAAATTCAAAATATTTTGCAAGTCGTTGTTTTAAACTACATACTTCCACATATTACTTATAACTTTGAAAATACTTAAAATTTGTATTCATATTTAATGAAAATATATACAAAAAAGGCGGCACGTGTTTCAATAAATGTCAAAATATAATATGGTCTAAAATCATTCAAATTAGAACAATATATTGTACTATTTTTTCCCCATGTCGTTGTTGAATTTCCTTATACTCTGCTATGATGTCTTGATTGCTTGCAAATAATTTTATTTTAAATTCAGAGAAACGTGATGTTACGCTATACACTAACAATAACTTAAAGATTTAGAGATCACATTTTACCATTTCTTATCGAAATGATAATACAAAGTAACAAGAAACGTTCATCTTTGGTATAAAAGTGAAAGCACTCATATCACTAACAGAAACATGTGTTGGATATGCAAAAAGTAACGTTGTGCATATAGACATTCATTACCTGCACAACACAATTAATACAGTGAATTATTACATTAATTGTGGTGTAGCAGACAATTACCGTTCGCATGGAAAACATCATTTTTGCATATTCAACAAATGTTCCGCTATATATTTTTAAAAGAATATATCATAAGTGCTTTCGCATGTATCTGAGAGATGGATATATTGTTCTCTCACATTATTTTGTAGTATTATTTCGTTAAAAATACCCACCAGATGCGTAGAACTGCATACAAAGCCAGACTAACTGACAAGCTCTGGAATGGGACGAAACTATCGTGTTACTTTGCTCCGCAGTGAATTATAACTCATTTAATATAGATAATTAAACATAAACACCCTTCCAAGCAAGAGCATTGGTGTTTAATTAGGGATATTGTATTTATAATTGTGTAGATTAATCTTATGATTCAAAAAAACAACTGTGAGTACTTGCACGTTTTGTACAAAAGAGGATTATAATATATCGTGGTGAAACATGATAAACAATTAAGCTGAACATACGCTAAAACAATAAAAACATTCCAACAAATGAATACACTGAAAATTTATTGTACACTAATTTTATTAAGGATGTTGAAAGTTGTGAAATAAATACCGAATCCATTCGTTATTTATAACAATATACTTTATTACCCAACGAATTCTATTCATTTCATACATTTACAGGATAATACAAAAGCAACTAGGAAAAAATTTAAATATGTACATAAATTCAAAATAAATCTAGGAAAAAATTGTAATCAATAAAAACTATGAGAAATATGCATAGCTGAATAAATAAAATAATAAATAAAGAAAAGTAAGACTTAATGAATTCTTGGATTAAACTCAACATTCACGTTCGGCATGTATTAGTCCTCATGTGATATAAGCGGTTTCTTCATGATATTAGTTGTAAGCCGAATATAGAAAGCTTCTAAAGATCTCACACGTGCGAAGCCAAGATAAAATTCACTTGAGAGAGGAACATTGCAACCAATGTTCCTAAGCAGATAAATATTATCGGCTTTAAAAGAGAGATATTTTAGCAAACGCTTCCATACCATCTCGAAAACGAACAACTAATTGGTAAAATATGCATACATATCGTACACAGTACAAAGATTTTAGAGGTAGAGGATCTACTAAAGGATCGCAGAAGCAATTCAAAGAATCCCAAATATTTGATAGTATATCTACAAGGGGTTATAATGTTACTCATAAATATTAATATATAATCAAATAAAATACCCACAACCGTAAACTCTTTTTATAATTAATGTGTTATCTATGTTATATATTTGAACAACAGAAGATTAAATGTTTTATGTCATCACAGAACATCTATATCTATGCTTAGCTTGATTCTGTTAGTTAAACATTAATTGTTTATAATTATAACATGTTAAAGCATGAGTTTAAAATTGTTTATGCTCTTTCTCTTTCGCTTAACAACTGTATATGCAACGTTAATACATTTAATGCTGATCGTTTAACAATGCCACTTCTTCCTAAAGTAAGATCAATTAAACCCTTTCAATGTCATTTAAACACCATTTTAAATATATAGTTGTTACCACTTTTTAAGCAAGATCCTTGCTAACAAGGTTTTTTTTCCGCATTTAATAAACATCCCTCATCAACTCACTAATTTCTAATTTCTTTGATGTAATTTTCTTCTTCTGTCAGAAACATTAGATTATACAATACTTCATCAAAGTACATTTCAGTCAGCATTTCTTAACGACTCCAAGAACTATCAGTGCTTTCAAATGCTTTTTTAATGATGTAGTTTTTCCAAAAAATGTAAACTGTCATTTTCACTTTACCTCTGGTGCAATTAAATTTCTTGATTGCCCTGATCCAGTGATTAAATTAGAGAAATTGTATTTGCTGGAAGAATCACAACCTCAACAGAAATGCATGTTATATTAATAGAAGTTGAAATTGTGAACTTCGTTATATCGAAGCTTACTTACGATAATGTTAACCCAGATGTTACTTTAATTTCATATGGAATGAGTTAGATCCACACTCTTCAATAAACACTTCTAAAGTTAACATTTAAAAAATTGGATGTATTTATAATCTAAATGAATTTTTCACTATTTTTAGCCACAAATTTAAAATTAATTACCAATATTTTCAACGTTTATTTCACAGATTTCTGAATATAAACATATACACGGAAATTTTATCAAATTACATTAAAGAATTTTAGTCCACTACTCAACTTGAGTATAATAAATACACTTACATTTTTCAGAATAAAATACAAATTTCAATTCATAAAAAATGAATCTTAACCATTCAAATACTTAAAAGAAACTATAAAAAGAATTATAATCACCAACAACTATAAAGGTATATAAATGCTTAATAAATCTTTTTGTCGTTTTAAAATAATTTTTGCAAAACGATGGTAATAAAGACACAGTAAATTAAATTAATTTATTAAAAATATATATACGTATTATCCTTTGGAATGTATCCCAAGACTTGATTTTTCTGTAACATTTTTGAATATTTAGTACTGTTAACCACTTAAGACCTATATTTTTTATAACCTTCTCTTTCTATTGTGCCAAGTAATCGAAACAACAGAGCACATATAAAAAACACTTCCTTTACTTCATTATCGTTAAATATAGTCTCATTTGCATAAACTTATTTTCCATTTTGAAATTAATGAGACATATCCGAGCTACAAGGATTATCTTTCGCATATGAATTTCCTTGTTATTCTACTGGGAGAGTGTAGTTTGGAGCTCAACTCGGGCGTTAACACGGTTAGAATATAAAGCTATGTTCGTGGAATAATTTTCCATTTTAGACCTTAACGTAAATTAGAATATTAAACATAAATGTTCATTCAAGCAACAAACACAATTTTACGCTCAAAAGTCATATTTTAATTTAGTCCATTTTCGCTTGGTTGTGAACATACTTAATGACATAGCGTTGTTTCCTGATGTAATAAACAAACATATAAGGAACTAATAAAAATATTTATTAATATTAATTAAATATAAATTACACGAATACATACAGATATATATATATATATATATATATATATATATATATATATATATTGTAGGAGCAGACTACAATCTGATTCAAAAAAATAGAGTTTATATTGGCTACTATGCAACGCAAGATATTTTGCACACGTGAGTTCAGAAAAAGTGAGTCTAAAGCGCGCGTCGTAAGTATAACAATTAACCTCTAACGAGGAAGAGCATTTGTCGTTGGAATAAACTACAAAGTTTTATAGGCCTTTCTTTTTTGATAAATTGCGATTACTAGAGTAACGTATCTTAGGATGTTGCAAAACTAGTTTTTTTCCTCAAATAAATGAAGATTTCAGGAAGGAACTTCATCCCGTCTTCATCCTGATGAAATTTCCTAATTGAAAGAAATTTCCTTCAGCTCTAGACATCGAGGTTTACTGATCTCACACCTTGTTATTCTTTACTGTGCGAATCCGTCAAAGATGCAGTTAACATATTATCTGGTAACACAAATTTGGATGACCTAAGAAACTGTATCACAGCTCCGGTGAGCTCTGTAAACGCAACATATTCTTCAGCGGATGTGGGATGAATTCAGCTACCGTGTAGATGTTATACATGAAACCGAAGAAGGACACATTCAACATCTATAAATTTTAATGTATGTATAATATAATTTACAGAATTCATATACAACACATAGTTCAAACAATATACTCCATTAAAACTGTATTCACTTATTTGCGTCAGCCTGTATAAGAGGAAAAGTTATAGAATTTATGAAAATAAATGGACAATTAGCAACCGTTTGAAAAAGAACGAAAGACAAATATTACGCATACTTACCGAGGTAACAGAATAAGTGAAAGACGAATTCTACGAAACATTGATAAAAGAATATGAAATGTAATAAACTAATTACCCTAGAAGACTTTAACACACAAATAAGAAAAGAAAAATACTTAAAGAAAATAGCTGGGAAAGGAAAATTCATGAAAAAAAGAGACAATAATAGAAGACGACTATGAACACGAATTAATTTGATACAAAATTTAAACATAAACATCTAGATAATATAATATGGGTATGCTTAAGAAAAAGGAAGACAATCAAGTAGACTACATTTTATTAAATGGTAAAAAGGAAAAACGATTCAAGATATGGAAATGGAAAACCGAAAAACCGAAAAGAAAAGATAAGAAACAAACAAAGGATAAGAAAAAACAATAATCCTAAATAAATCCAAAAGACGGAACAAATGATTTATCGTAGGTGGGGAAAAAAAAAAAAGCGAGGCTAGTGCAGCTACAAACTAAGAAAGTCATAACGGAAAATATAAAGAAAAAATAATAATAAAATGAATAAAAATTTAAATTCAATTGATGATTCAGTAACAGTTCACAATAAAAATAATGTTAAACTTTGTACCGTATATATATATATATATATATATATATATATATATATATATATATATATATATATATATACGTTTATATTTCGGGAACTGGCAACAGTGTTGCCTCCGATCTGATGATTGCTTCGTGAAGTTTGTCATTTTTGATAATATACTTACCTTGACAGTTTTATTATCCGGTTGTTATTTCTATTATTGACAGTAACTTGAAAATTTTATGTGTTCAAAAAAATGGAATTAACTCGCGAACATTTTCGTGCAATTATTTTTCATAACTTTCGGCGTGGATTATCTCAACAAGAATGCATCGACGAGCTGCACTCTTTTTATAGTGATGAAGCACCATAGAACACTACAATATATCATTGGTATAGTGAATTCGAACTTGGACGGCGTTCTTTGGACGATGAATTTCGAGAAGGTCCACCCACAAATAATGTTGTGTCGGAAAACATTAATGCAATGTCTGACTTGATAATGCAAGACCGTCATGTGACATACCGTGAGATCGAGGCATCTCTAGGTATTAGTAACAATAATCACGTTGGGTACCACATAATTTGACAAGCGCTCAAAAAAGGACTCGCGTCGATTGGTGCCAAGAAATGCACAAAAAATACAATGGCGGTGCTTTACATTTATAAAGTCGTCATAGGTGATGAATCTTAGATCTATACGTATGAGCCGATAGTAAACAGCAGTCGACTGTGCGGGTATTCCAAGATGAGCTAAAGCCAACAAAAGTTATTCGCTCTCGAAGCACATCAAAACAAATGGTCGGTTTTCGGAAAAACCGGTCACGTTGCAACCGTGCCTTTAGACAGTTGTAAAACGGCGAATTCCGAATGGTACACAACTATTTGTTTGCCAAAAGATTTTGAAGAAATTAGAAGAACAAACCGAAAACGATAGATTATTCTCCACCATGACAATGCGAGCTCTCACAGGTCGGTTCAAACAATTGAATATTTGACCGGGTAAAACATTGAATTGTTAAGCCATCCACCGTACAGCCCTGATCTAGCACCCTGTAATTTCTTTTTGTTCCCACACGTGAAGAATAAACTTCGTGGTCAACGGTTTCCTACGCCGGAAGAGGCAGTTGAGGCATTCAAAACTCATATTTTGGAGATACCGCCTTCACAGTGGCGGCAATGCTTTTCGGATTGGTTGAAACGAATGCAAAAGTGCATTGATTTTCAAGGAGAATATTTAGAAAAGAAATTAAACTATTTTCGATAATAAAAAATTTGCTTTTGTTTGCTATTCCCGAAATATAAACGGCTACCCTCGTACATATAATATATATTGATATGAATATAGTTTAGTCAAAGATGTTATTTTTTTGTGTATTATGTTTCAAAATATTTTCATAAAAAAATTATTATCAATTTCAAAGATATTGAAAATAATCAAAAATGATACTTTCTATATATCTCTTTTGCTCATTATTTTATAGCTCTTATATCTCAGTGTCCTGATTCGTGCTCCGCTCCACTGTATAATATCTCAATTATATATAATTTGAATAATTCATAGTCTAATACTTTAAACCAAATAAGTTGTAAGCTAATAAATTCACAGAGTTTGTGTTTCTCCAATAAATACGTTATATTTTTATATTTGTTGTATATTCCCCTTTAATGTTATTAATTTTTTTATTAACTCAAATTCAATTGAAGTACTTTATAGTAATCATTGCATTATACTGAATAATATATCTTTAATATTTTATATAAGCTTTAAAACATTTTTAATGTTCTTTATGTTTGATTAATAAGAAAAATTAAATGTTGGACAAACTGTATATTGAAATATAAAACAAAATCTTCGTGCAAATATGACTTCAAAATAAATCATTTTTATTAACTAATTTTACCATCATTCATTCAAAATTTTAACTACAACAATTCATGCTAACTATTTTTTCAATTATTTAAATATACATCTAACAACTTATTTCAAGTACAAAGCAATAAAAAATATAACCTCCTTCACTTAAAACTAATAAAATTTAATTTGTCCTGCTTAGTCTTTAATTAATTTCCACAAAACTGGTTTTATTCCACTGTCCTACTTTTATGTAGATGTTTTCTTCATCGCTTTCAAAAAGCCCATATTTCCTTTCTATGGTCTCCCTTTTAGTAATATATGCGCATTGGGATTATAATCTTTATTTACCCTCGATGATACATATAATTATAATTGTTTAGTTGTCATGAATGATAGCTTTTCTAAATTGTTATTTAGACACTTTAAAATATAACAATATTGTACCTCCAATATTTATTTTCACTGATTATAAACACTTTAAACGTTATCTTTATGGATATAAATTATTATTAAAAGTATCAAGTATCATTATTTAATCTTTATTTACTTTCTTAGACTTTGATTTGTTTCTTTCTAGTATTTAGTATACATGTTAACTTAACAACTGATTTGAGAAGAGTCCTTGAATTTTACATTGAAGTCCTATTTATAAAAAATTGAGATAATATTAACGGGATGGTAAGAAATGAAAAAGTATTAAGTTTATGATTCGAATATGGAGACAGGAGTCGATGCTTATAGAAAGACAACGTTGTTGAACACCATATATAATGTATTGTCAGCATTGCTGCAGAAACATACAATTGAGAAGAACTGTAAACATAAAAACACATATTCTATTCGTCAACTTCAAATAAGTTTTCCGCTGCGTAAACAAGATATAGACACATTAAATGTTCCCCATAAACTGGTAAAACTGATGAATGGATGGAAAGCAATAGTGTGCACGCATTAGGAATTAATAAGAAAAATGATAATAGACAAAGGAATAAGTCAGGAAATTGACATTGACAACGCTGTTTAACGTAACATTAGAAGGAATATTAAGAGAATATAACTTGAGGTGCACAATTATTAAAAATCAAATCAAATAGCAATCCCAGCAAGGAACAGAAAGAATTTGGAGATGACATCGATAGTATTGAGTAAAAGAAGAGGGCTGAAATAAACCCAGAGAAAACATATATATGAAAGTAAATAAGGGTAAAGGGAAGAAAAAACACAAAGTTATGAATTTAAACGTATAATATATATATATATATATATATATATATATATATATATATGTGTATGTATATGTATATATGTATGCATGTAACTAGACCAAATGGCTTCTAGTTTTTATTTAATGTAGCAATATCAACAGTACCATCAGTTCTGAATAAATCTGAAAGAAACGTCGACAAAAAATCAGAACAAAAGACCCGGTTCCAGTCCGGAAACCGAGAACGAACTGTACTCAACGACCACGGAAGTAGTTGTATAACCACAAATACTGCCAATACTTTATTATTACATGAAAAAGGAATAACTTAACTCGCAAAACTAAAATACATATATAATATTTTAAAAATACAGTAAATAAACTTCTAACCGATGTGTAATTTATTCAACGTGTTAATCTCATGCGTCCACGCAAAATTGCAAATGAGCAGGAGTCTATAGAATTATGCACTGCTTCCGACAATATTTTTGCTACAGCTTCAAAAATACATTGTTTCAAAGACTCAACATTTGGAAGATGTTACTTACAAACCATATATTCTAGAACGTCCCATAATCAATAGCGACTTTGTAAATAGGTGACAAATCCTGTTGTTGAAACATACATTTCTTTTACTTAAATAGAGAGCCTGTCAGTTTTCAATACAATTACAGTTTCATAAAAATAAATAGGAGAAACTGTTTTATGAGAAAAATCTTTTACTGAGACAGGACTGACCACGCCGTACGAGTGTTATATCCTCCAGGCTTTTACAAACTTCGTGCATAAACCATATAATACTTCAACTTTTCCAATATAGTAAAGATTTTCTGTCCTGACAATAAGATTTTCCAGTACCTTATTTTGCTGTAACGACTTAACATCATCACTCTTTCGCTTCTTATAGTCTTCTAGATCGGTGTTAAAAGATGGTGCTTGTTTATTCCACAAGCTTTTCTGTTAAAATCTTCCCTAATAATGCTAAAGATCAATTTCATGCGATTTTTATATGAACGGCTGTCACAGTGTTTGACGTACATACATGTAGACTGCAGACGACCGACACGAGGACGATTAACAACACCAAGGCGTCGAAAGCAAACAATAGTGCGAAACGTTCGTTAATATTAATGGACGAAAAAAAAGCTAAAATCTGTCCCCCCTTTTTCCAACTTTGTACAATGCAATGGCATTGCGACTATGGTACTTGGACCTTTATATAGTACAAATGGTGTTTAGCGAGCGGGGAACAAACTAGCACTAACGAATTACAAATCCCGATGATACAGTCACGATGTTATGAAATTTTTCGACTCATAATTTCATACAATTTTATAATAAAAATAATTTTTAATACTAAAACGAAAATATACTATATATAAGATAATAAACTCCAACTTATGGTGTAAGTTGTTAGTTATAAATCTAAAAAAGTAATGACCGGCGTGCAGGTCATTACGCCAATGGTAGTCAGAAGACTTCCTAACACTATCGTAACAGTACATTCCTTTTGTTTTTATTACTCAACAATATTATGCGTATATTACAAATTAAATTTAACAATTTCAAATACGTTCTAACAAATACAATTTCAAAGGCGTATACTTCTACTTCACAAACTTAATTTAACTGCAGTATTTACCATACCGTGTACATACATAGGTACATACATAGGTACATACATAGGTTACCTCATTAATAAATAACAATAATTCTTTACCACGTCATATCTGCTTTTTGATAGTCAGTAACAGGACTTGTTAACCTGTTTTTACGTTATAATGCGCACATTAAAAATAAATACAGAAGATGTGACCTCGATTAATAAAAGTACAGACAACTAGCTATTTTCTTTGTAAAAATACTCTTTCAGTGCCTTTTCGCCATTTGTGTGTGTATCTCTCACCAAAATATGTTAACCCATTTGTATGAAGCCGCTGTGACCTACATTTCCTTTGAAATAAACTACCAACTCTCGACAAAATCAATTGTGTTTACGTTATTTAATTGCACAAGGCTATAGTTTTAATAATACAAAATAATTGACGTGAACTTCAGAATTGAAAGTTGTTTAAAGAACATTTGTAAAAAAAAATGCGAATAAATAATTGAAAAAAACATTCATAGCTTGATCAGAATTTTTTAGCTTACCAAAGATATTGTTTGCCAACATGCTTCGTTTTCCCAGTCGAAAAAATACTTCTTTCTTATGGTGCTTTTCTGTTTTTAGTGTTTCTGTTTGATTTAGCTCATGGCACAAGAGATTTTCTACTAATTTATACGTATACTGTAAACACACAAACGTCTAAAAAACAAAACACAAAATAAGCAGGGATAAGATGCTACAAGCGCGCAAGAAATAAGCTATACTATGTATGTTTTTGGTGGTCAGCTTGTCATTCAAGTTGACAAAGTTGACCTAGACGCGGCGATAGCGATTCTACTGACCAAACATGAAAATTGTTAGACTGGCGCATGGTTAGTCCTTGCGCAAGGATACGCTTGCGTCTAGTCCTGCGCTTCTGTCAAAAAGTTTCCGTAAATCGAGATGATAAGACAAAATGTAAAATAAAATCCTATGTTCGTTTGCTGGAGAAAGTAATCTACATTTATATGTAATAACTGTTAATATAGATACAGAATATATTATTCTGCAATAAATTAATAAATTCAAAATTAATGTACATTAAAAAAACGTTTAAATAACATTTTTGTCCGTTTCTATTAAAAAACGTCTATATATTATATTCCAATACAGTTAATATGAATTAGTTCGATTACTCATAATAGCTGTCACCTATACGAGGATAGTTTGACAAGTAGTGAGAATGACACATAGGTGGCGCTCTACTTGGTAAAACAAATGCACTGTAATTTAAGTTGCCTATTTATATATTTCCATTCCAATATTTAGATAAATCGGTTGATGAGTTTATTATTGACAGTTGATTGAAAAAGAAGCAACACGTCGTTTTGTTAAAATGGAAAAAGCAGAGTATCGTGCGGTGATTAAATACTTCGTAATTAAGAGTATGAAAGATACCGAAATAAAAGATGAGTTACGGGAAACATTAGGTGAATCTGCTCCATCATCCGTCACAATAAGTAGATAGGTAAATGAATTTAAACGTAGTAGAACAAGCTGTGTTGATGAAGCGCGCTCTGGAGCACGCAAAATCGTGACTTCTAAGGAAATGATTATAAAAATCCATAATATTATTACGCAAGAACGACGACTCAAAGTAAGAGAGATAGCAGACATGGTAAACATTTCAACAGAACGCGTACACCACATTTTAACGAAAGAATTGGGCCTTTCCAAGCTTTCGGCAAGATGGGTGCCGCGATTGCTTACGACTGATGAAAAGTTCACTCGTTTGCGCATTTCCAATGAGTGTTTGGACCTTTATAAACGGAATCCGGTTGATTTTTGTAGGATATTTGTTACTTGCGATGAAACTTGGATACACTACAGTACACCCGAAACTAAACAACAGTCGAAGCAATGGTTAGAACGTGGTTCTGCACCTCCAAAGAAAGCGAAAACCACTTTATCGGCAAACAAGGTGATTGCAAGGTGGGCATTTTGCTCATTGATTACCTTCAGAAAGGTGTCACAACAAACGGAGAATATTATGCAGAGCTTCTACAAAAATTAAATGTTGAGATTCGTGCTAAACGACCAGGAATTGCAAAGAAAAGGATTCTGTTTCACCAAGACAACGCTCCCTCGTATACCAGCACAGTTGCGATGTCCAAAATCCACGAGTTGCATTTCCAATTAGTACCGCATGCGCCTTATTCGCCTGATCTAGCCTTTTTCCAAAATTGAAAACGGCACTAAGTGGAAAGAAATTTTCGTCTAACGACGAGCTTATCATCTTCGTAAATGAGTATTTTGCAAGCCTTCCGGGATCGCATTTTAGAGTTGGCATAAGGGCATTGGAGCACCGTTGGAATAAATGTATTGCTCTTTTAGGAGAATATATTGAAAAATAAAAATTATTTTGTATTTAAAAAATTCGTTTTTCTTTTCCATTCTCACTACTTGTCGAACTACCCTCGTATATATAAGAATTTATATTTCATATGAAGATGTAATATTAAGATGACTCACAAACAACAATTGTATTAAAAAAATAAATTTCCAAAAAAATTCTAAGTAATATTTATTTGTTTCTTTCTTATTAAATAATGAAAAACAAAAAACTAGGTAAGAATAAAGTGAAAATGTATACGACAGCAATGAGAAATAACAGAAATAAGAAGAGTAATTTCAAGTATTTGAAAGAGCAGAACAATCAAAACACTAATAAAATCTTAAAAGATATCTAATGACGAAACGAGGCTATTAATGAATAAAGAGTTGCGAAATTGATCAAAATTAAGGCAACCCCAAGCATTTATATGAAATGAACATACACTTTAAAGAGAAACAGACAAACAAGGCAAAATTTTCCTCGTTTGTCTGTCTTTTTCTTACTTTAAGATCAAAAACTATATTGACTAAACAAGTAAAAAATGATTCGGGAAAAATGAACGTTAAGAATTGCATAAACTAAATTGAAACATCAGAATTTTTAGCCGAAGACAGAAAAAAATTACTAAAAAGTCTTCTACGTTAATCGTTAAGATTTTCCATTTCATTTGCCCTATACAGCTGGCATATAAAAAGTGCTCTGCCAACTAGATAACATAAACAAACTGCCGAATAAACATACAACGAGACGCAAAATCGGTTGCTAAGTAAGAGAAAATGTAGCTATATTAGCACCAAGTAACAGTAGCTACGGGGCGTATCAACATTGACGGGATGTACACATCAGCAAAGGAATAATACGTGAAGGTATAGAAATAAAAAATATGGAAAGTATGAATAAGGAGGATAATATTATATGTCTGCCGTACTTTCGGAAAAGAACCCTAACTAATCGAAGAATCAATGACGATAACCCAACTACATCTGCCGCACTCGACGGACAAAACGAATGCCTTGAAGTCGATCACTTATAAGAGTGCGTCCCAAGCTGAGACGAATATGTCACACACGCAGTCAGACGAAAAGCATTCTTTAAAGAAAATCATCTGAAAATAGCAAATGGAATTTTACCGAAATATCACGCATGTCGGAATAGAAGCCCTTTTACGTGGGAAGAATTACCGAAACCACGCGTATATAAATTATATCCACGTAATATATATATAAATCATTTTTATATATATATATATATATATTTAATGCGTATATATATATATATATATATATATATATATATATATATATATATATATATATATATATATATATATATATTACGCATTAAATGTAATGTTATTTAATAAAACTCGATAATAAATTATTTATCAAAATCTTACTAAAGTAAGATTTATTTATTCTATTCAAACAATTATATGACAGACACATAATCTATTAAATGCCATTTATTGATATACCAATTGTAACGAGATTATAACAAACTTATAACTCACATTTATATTACTATCTATATTTAAAATTGTATTAAATACGAATATGATAGAGATAATAATATAATTTAATTATAAAAATCCTCACCTTATTAATAAAATTATAAAATAAATTTAAAAGAAACGAAATTAAAACATAAACAATTGAAGTAAGGGACGGTAAGTGTTAAAATTTGTATTTTCATGTTAGGCGATAAAATTTTACTCCGATAAAATTGATTAAAAATAATATTAAATCGTACCTAATTTGTCCAAATTTCATTAACACACACACACACACACACACACACACACACACACACACACACACACACACACACATACATATATACATATATACGATTTTTTTGGATATATATACATATATATATATATATATATTAGTTATAATAATATAATAGTTATATTTGGAAAATAATATTTAATTTATACCGAGTCGCCATCCTCGATGTATAACCGACAGAAATCCACATCCAGTGTCTTCATTATCCTATATACGATACCCGATCCCGTTTACATCGTGGAAGAAAGAACCAGGCTATTAAAAGAAATGTGTCTGGACCTCTAACTATTCATTCATAAATGATAAAACATTCGTCTATTTATAACAGGTACCTACTTCAAATATTAATCAAAACTTACATAATCATCGAACAGAATTATTAAAATATCTTAAATAAAGAAATGCCTAACTTTGTTAAATGAATATTTAATTAACAAACCTTATTTATATAAACATATGACGTTAATCAACTAAGATTAGTAAAGACATAACCTAGTTTTTATATACTAATAATATGCATTTAATTATACTTAGCAAGATTTCACACTAAACACACTATTTCTCGCTATTTTAACTGGCACCAAAATTTTAAAAATCTTCTAATTACAACACCACTTGGTCAGAATACCTAAAGTTAGAACCACCAAAATTTGCCAGTGTATCAATAACGCTGCAAAATACAAAGATATACCGGCATTTGTCTAATTCATCGGTAGTCACGTGTTGAAGAAAGAAAGGACGCAAACGTTTTTATAAAAAAAATAGAAACAGACGTATGCAGAGCATATGCATTATGCACACATGTGTCACGTATAATACAGATAAAATAGTGTTTTAAATTTTGACTTATGGAGTTTGTCTTTTCTACGGTTCCGTTGTTATATTCCTTGTATTTTACCGCTGGTATTTGTTATACTATACATAATGAGTGTTTTTTAAGCTGCATAAGAACTGTCGATATCGATAACTGTGGTTTGACAGCTGATAATGTCAAACTGTGTGAACATTTCTGTTCAGTAAGGTTTGGCAAGTCATCATGAATCGTTTAACGCCAGAACAGCGCTTCCAAATTGTGGAAATTTACTTTGAAAAAAATGAATCTATTCGTGAAGTTCATAGAGTAGTACGTCCATTTTACGGTCAACATAATCGGCCTAGTAAGCAAGCAATTCGTGCAGTTATTGATCGTTTTCGCACTAATTTTACTCTTCTCGATTCAAAACCATCAACAAGACAAAGAAATGTGCGTACCGAAGAGAATATTGCTGCTGTAGAGCGAAGTATTGAAGAAGAGGCCGAATGTCGATTCGTTATCGTTCTCAACTTGTTGGCCTTTGTCCTTCGACTACGTGGAAAATTTTACGTAAGGATCTTGGCTTACGTGTCTATAAAATACAACTCGTGCAGGAATTGAAGGCAAACGATCATCATTTGCGTCGCATTTTTGCTGACTGGGCTTATTTGAGACTGGTCGAACATGAGCATTTTTATCAAAGAATTGTGTTTAGTGATATTTAGCTCATTTCTGGTTAAATGGCTACGTCAATAAGCAAAATTGCCGTATTTGGAGCGAAGACAATCCTCAAGCCGTTAACAAATCACCATTACATCCATTAAAATTGACTGTTTGGTGCGGTTTACACGCTGGCGGCATCATCGGTCCTTATTTCTTTCGAAATGAGAAAGGAGCTGCCGTTGCGGTGAATGGCGAGCGCTATAGAGCCATGCTGACTGAATTTTTATTTCCAAAAATTAATCAGCTAAACATCGACGACATTTGGTTCCAACAAGCGCAACTTGCCATACAGCGCGCTTAACAATCGATTTATTGCAAAATCAATTTGGTAACAACTTTATTTCCAGAAGTGGTCCTGTTAACTGGCCCCCTCGTTCGTGCGATTTAACGCCTCTGAATTACTTTTTATGGGGCTATGTTAAGTCATTGGTTTATGCCGACAAACTAGCAACTCTTGAAGCATTGGAAGCCAATACTCAAGCCACCATTGACTCTATACGGACAGATTTATTGGAAAAAGTAGTCAAAAATTGGACTGATCGAATGGACTATGTAACTCGTAGCCGCGGTGGACATATACCGGAAATCATATTTAAAAAGTAAATGCCATGAAATTATCTACCAGATTATAATCAAAAAATTTCATTCCAACAATATTTCTGTCTTGTATTATCATTTAAAGTTCTCAAGCTCTTAAAGAAACATCCATTATATATATATATATATATATATATATATATTATGTGTGTGTGTGTGTGGTGTTTGTATATTTTTGCGTATGTGCGTGTATGCCTGTAAGAGTGCGTGTATGCCTGTAAGAGTGCGTGTCTGTGGGTGTCAAAAAACGAAATTTTTTTCAACTCAGCTACATACATTAATATATACAATCAGTCACAAAAGTTTTCGTACATCCCGTGAATGCTGAATACCTTGCGTACATCCAGCTATAATAAAGCATATTTACTTCCATTTAACAATGTTAAAAAACTCTAAAAACCTTTAACAACACTATAAAAACTGTTATTACAACTACAAAAGAATTTGCTAAATTTTCGAATGTCACAAAAGTTTTCGTGCACTTCATTTTTTCAAGAGATTTCTATATTGTAGGCCATAAATTTAAAAGAAATTCTGTAAATCGTCTTCGTAGTATCAAGTATTTGTGAAAAAGAAGTATTTGATGCTTTTACAAAGATGAGTCGTGGAATTAAGCACATATATGGTAATATGCGCGAGTTAACAATACTACAAAAACAAAAAAACTTTAGCTAAACAGGTTATTTTTCGAAAAAGCGTGTTCTTCAGTGTAAATTGAAAACAAATATTTAAAATATTCTAAACTATTGCAATTGTATTAAGAAATAGTCCAAAAATTCTAAATGAGCGCAGCTAGATAACTATTACGAGCGCAACGAGCAAAAATGGATAAGTGAAGAAAACATAAAGAAAATTTTAAGGAAAACTGGTCATAGCAGAAGAGTATCACGCAAAAAACCTTTCATTAAGCATCATTAGTAATTATCTATTTTAAAGCATAGAGCATGTAGGTAATTATCAACGTCGATAAAGATCTTTCACGTGGCGGTTTTCCGTTATATTCGGCTTTTCTTCAATTCTCTTTAGGTTTTCTTAATATACTTTCTTTCCAGTGTCAAATTCCATATGTACGGCTATCCTTATGCTGCACTTATCTATGAATTTTAACTGATTACACTTGCACATAAAGAAAACATAAACAAAATTTCTCTGAACCCCTATTTCTCAGTATAATTTCAACAACTCAGGATATTTTGAATATATTTTTTCAATCTGCATTGCAGAACACGTTTTATCGATAAATTTGGTTATTTGACCTAGTCCTTTCTGTTTCTTTCTATAGTGTTGTTAACTTGCGCATATTACCACACATATGTATTAATCCATCTTAGAATATATAGTAAATACTTTTGCAGTTTTAATAATAAGTTGTCATATTGTTATTAAAACTTTTTAGAGTTTTAACATTGTTAAATTGCAATAAATATGCTTTATCATAGCCGGTTATTCACTTGATGATATTCTACATTCACGGAGTATATATACTTCCCATTTTACTTTTATAATTAATAATATAACTAAATTAAGACATACATTTAACATTAAATGATAAAGATTATATATATATGGATATAACAACATCCTTCCAAATAAAATCCCCATAAAGTATATTACATTTTGGAACCAGTTATGTACTTGCGCAAAAGTACGCCTGCGTATTAAATTCACCAAAATCAGATAAACTGCATCCAAGTTGTACATTCATTCATAATTGGTAGTCAATATACGCGCACACTGTTTAAATACGTATATCACAAGTTTATCTATACAATACATGAATTCATGACACCCTCAAATATTATATTACATTCGCCAGGTGTTATAATATACATCATTTTATATATGTTGATAATCAAAGATACACGTCTACAACTTAAGATCGAATAGCATATACTTGGCAGTGAGAACAATGAATAAGAAGTGAATACAAAAATTATTGACATTACTCTTAAGTCAATCACAACACATTTATATCTTATATGTATACTTACAAATCTTGAAAGTGTAAAATTATTCAAGAATGCCCATCATAGACACATTATACCATTTAACCGAAAGAGATACATCAAAAGTTAGTGTTTTATGGAAAGGTAATAATTTTACTCTATTTTCTGCTTTAAAATTCGCAGACATAACGCTTAATTCTACCGCAACCAGTGCTTTTTATTTGTATTGTCATTTTGACAATCAATATGTTTTTATTTGTTTTCCATAACGATATTTTGTGATATAAAGAACCAAGCTCAGTTAAGGTCGACTAATTATAGTGATTATATAACGCGTACATGTACAAACCATGTACAAAGAATTATGTCAAGATATACATATGCCTAATTTCTTTTTACTTTATCTTATATAATACATTATTATCCATGATAAGTTTACAATTTTCATAAAACTTCGTAAAGGTAAAAGACCAAAAAAAATCGTTTTCGCAAAATCATTTTCATAAATGTTCATTAAATACGAAACCCATCTATAAAGGTGTAGACTGTTAAATTTTTTTTCCAATTGCTATACACCCATTATAAAAAAATAAAGCTTTGAAGGATAGTATCAAGCATAAATTATGATAGTAAGATATATATAGGGAGTATGAATTTTGCAATGTTAAGATATAGAGCATCTAACGTAAGTATTAAAAATACATATATTATTTAGAAAGTGAGTTTTTTATAGATAAATTTTTAGTTGGAACTAATATTCTTCAGCTCTACTCACTTATTCTAACAGCGGTGTCAGAAAGAGTTTTCAGGGGTTACCTCATCGTTCGAGGCAATTTTTTTTTCGACAGCTAATGTATCAAATTGTAGAACAAATAATAATCACTGCTAAGCTAGTAAAATCATGGCTTGGGGAATTAACGATGAATGAACTAGCACATTGTCGTGACGAAACAAATTTCTTTTCTTTGTCAAATGTAATCTTTTGTTTTTGATTTGAGATCGAAGTTGTCTGGTGGTGCTGCATAACACGAGCTCATAGCTCAATGGTAAGTTCATCATTCCGGGTGTCTCGGGAAAATTTTTATTGTTTCCCATTCTCGTTTAAGTGAATTCTTAAGTCAAACCACGAACATAATAATACATAGCTTATCAAAGCGCTCTTTAATTGACTTAAAGCTATAGGGGAATGTGAAGACATGAATTATTATAATTGCAATACCTACTCTCCTGCAATAGTTCTTCTGTTCTGAAGATAGCCTCTTAACCACTTGCACTGGCAACTAATTCACAGATGCGCATGCCAAAACGCTCCGCTGTAACTCGCCGTGAGCGGAACGAGAAGACTCGAGAGCCTTACACAAAGAATTTTACACAGGTACGAATGCTAATTTTGTTGTAGAATTTCTTTTAAAATAGTCCGGAATGTGTTGTACCATAAGACATTTTTTGCATATACTCTTTGTGGATTTTTTTAGAGTTTGCGAGTAGAATATTCCTCGAAAAATGTCTTCATTGTTTCGTTTGTAAACAATGTGGTGTATTACCGGTAGGCATCCTTCCGCGTCTTTGATAATAATATTACAATAAAATAAATTTATTATTTGATTTAATTGGAGTATAAGAAAATATATTGAAATCTGTAAGAATTTTAAAATACGTATATCTGTATGAGGTACTATATCAATAACTCAACGCGACGCGGTGCAATTCGAAACTGTACTTCGACAAACGATCTCAGTTAATATTCCGCAAAAGTGCTGGCGATTTTGTAACAAAGGCACGTCTTTGCAGCGCAACTGGTTAAATAGATATATTCAAAAAAAAACGGTAGCCATTACCTTTCCTGTGGAACTGATTTTATTTTCTTCGAAGCAAGTGAATCACTTTCCATCCATTGCCTAAACTATTATTATATTCAGTTAAAGGAGCCAGGTCTTATCAGCAGTTATGAAGCAACACATAAATTCTGAAAAATTATATTAGGAAAGCTGCAAGCAGTGTTTTGAAATATTCAGTCTTTATGTTTATGATCTATTGTCAGCAATCATGACACTTCTGAACTTTTCATGTGTGAAATTGATAATGATCATTCGACAATGCGTTGTGAACTTTTTTATTGATGGCATTGGTTATAGCCGATTTTAGTTTTGCAGAAAATGTATCATCTTGGATTAATGTACAACCACTTTTGAATTTTGTTAACCTCTTCTTTATCGTTAAGAACCAAAGAAATACATTACCAAACGTTAATTCCGTCTGAGTTTTTTGTTTCCGTTGATGTAAATCAAAACAGCATTCAATTACCACCTGCTGCTCTATTTTTTCATTTTAACAAAGATACAAAAATGAAGTACTTTAAACATGGATGAATGCTTGTTGAATGTACATTAATGAGTAACAGATTGGTATTTCAAAAAATAGATTCTATTTAATTAGCTAACTACCATCTATGAGTCAGGCTGAGAATATCCTATTCTACCGTTGTATGTATATAATGTACATACACAAAGGTTATTGGGAATGTTACAATTAATTCAAGGTCAACTGTATATAAAATTTGTTTTACATAAAATACTTGTTTCAATTTTGTGGTAATTATTAACGATGACACGTTTCATATTGTTGATCAAGTAGCGGACGTGAAATAAGTTGGTTATTTACAGTATCTCTGCCACTGTTTGCATCCCTTCTTATCTGCTACATGACCAATAAAAAGAGCAAGTCTATTACATTGACCAGTGGAAAGAGTATTAAAGACATCAATAGACAGCCGGCGCATTTAAACGTTAGGTGTAAATGTAAATAAACATCTATGGATATATTTAGATATTAAATATTCGTTATTGCTAGTACAAAACAATTATGTATTTTACTGTTATATACATACATCATATATTCCATTAACTACATTAACTATGTATTATCTTGTTATGGCGAAGGAGATAGCTTTTTCAATGTTTTCTTGGGCGAATTTATGTAGTTTAGAAATAGTTAGAAAAGCTTCTTTCGACATCGAAACGTGTTTGCGTAAATAAAATATGGTGGCAACGTAGTATGTTTGTCGTTTTCATTTTCAACACGAGTACTGCTTACGCAACATTCTTCATAAAAGTGTTGTCCTATATCCTGAAGCGGAAATAAATCTTACTAAAGAATTTAGGGTGGAGAAAGTATTCACAATAGACCTGAAGAGGTCGCCAGGGAATAGGATACATGGCAACCTCACAAAACCATCTAATCTAATAGTGGTTTAGATTAGGTAGGTAAATGTAAAATATGACCGATATATTAATTCATTATAATTCAAAATTACAACTATAGTTAGAAAACAATCATTGATATTTGTAAAGGGTTTTCCAATAAGGACTTGACAACTTTTTTTCAAAATAAAATGCAGACCATTTGAGATATTTCAAAACCTTTATTATCCGGTTGAAGTACAATCAAAACATTTATGAATGGAACTCGACTTCGTTCATATGGCCACCGCGGGCACGTTTGCAGCGGTCGATTCGTTGGACCGAATTTACGATGACTCGGCCACACAATTCGGCTGAAACAGCTGCTATTTCGCGTTCAATGTTGGCTCTGAGCTCTTCCAACGTTGTCGGCTTGTTGGCATAGACCAATGACTTGACGTAGCCCCAAAGAAAAAAGTCTAGAGGCGTTAAATCGCACGAACGAGGCGGCCAATCGACTGGTCCATTTCTTGAGATAACACGCTCATCAAACTTACTCTTCAATAAATCGATTGTAACGTGTGCTGTGTGGTTTGTGGCACCGTCCTGCTGAAACCACATGTTGTCCAAGTCCATATCTTCCAATTCGGACCAAAAATAATCGGTAATAATGGCGCGATAACGATTACCATTCACAGTAACGTGACGATCATTATCGTCGACGAAAAAATATGGCCCTATGACGCCGCCGGCATGCAAACCGCACCAAACAGTTATTTTTTTGTGGATGAAGTGGTGTTTCATGAAGCACATATGGATTTTCACCCGACTAATAACGCATATTTTGCTTATTGACGAACCCATTGAGCCAAAAATGAGCTTCGTCACTGAAAATGATTCTGGGATGAAATTGATCATCTTGGCGCATCTTTCCCAGAGCCCAATCGGAGAACGTACGTCGCTTCAAATGGTCCATCGGCATCAATTCTTGAATCAGCTGGATCTTGTATGGGTGCAAACCAAGATCCTTACGCAAAATTCGCCATAAAGTGGTCTGGGCGATGCCCAACTCTTGAGAACGCCGTGAAATTGACTGATTTGGATCATTTGCTACGGACGTTTCAACGGCAGCGATATTTTCGACACTTCGACCATCCCGTTATCTCACTGGCACGGCAACATCACACAACGAATACGTAGACTAAAATTTTTGCAGTAAATTTGTTACTGCCTGTCTACTAGGGCGGGAATTACGACCGAAAATCGGAGTTAACGCTCTTAAAGTAGCGGTCACCGACTCCAAATTTCTGTAGTAAATTTTTATAATTTGCAGACGTTGTTCGTTCGTGTACTTTACCATGATGAAAATGTTAAGTTTACTGAATAAATTGACAGTGACAGTTCGATGATTAGTGAAAGGGTGCGTTCACAATTTGAATTAAAATTTGTCAAGTCCCTATTAGAAAACCCTTTATTTCTGTAAATGTTCGTATTAGACTAATAGCACAGAATTTCGAAAGTAGACTATTAAAACTAAAGGAATTTTCTTTAAAATCGACGAATTTTGTTTGTAAAATAAAACAAAGATGTAAGAAATTTAAGATAGTTATTAATTCGGTGTAAAATACAGTTATTACCATTATTTGTGGAACACATCATTCAAATATCCTCAACAGAATCGCCGATAAGAATGAATCCGTTGAATCCGATTTTCCATGATTTTTTCATATAAATGGGTGTCAGCAATGACAAGTTTAATATTAGTCTGCAAATCGTATAATGTTGCCAGCTTGTTGACATAATTTAGTGTAACCCTACAAAAAGAATCTAAATATGTTAAATCGCATTAGCCTGACAGATGATTCACTGGTAAATTTCTGGAAATAAGTGATTCACCAAACTTCTGTTTTAGTAACTAGTTTGATTGTATTGCAAGTGATGCCGTTTTGTTTAAATCACATATCGTGCAAGCGCCAAGTCGAGAGGATTCAATTCGGGCCCAACAAATCCTGTCAAAGTTGAGTAATAGTGAAGAAACTGGGTTAGCAGTAAAGGGTTACAATTCTTTTTCGTGCATTATTTCTGATTGTATTTAAAACCAGATACAGCGGTTTTTATTATTCAGAAAACCATTAAGAAGTCAGCTTCGTCATTGAAGATGATTTTCTTGCGAAATTCGGAATCATTTTCAAATTTCTCTAAAGCCCAATTACTAAATTTGTGACATTGTATTCAATGATCATTTAGTTACGATATTTTCGCAATATTCGCCATAAAATTATACTGAAAATATCCAATTCTGTATTCGACGAGGAACTGATGCATATGAATTTTCATGACCGCTCATACAGCTGTAATATTCGTTTCACTCCTTATACTTCTTTGTCTCACTGGTACAGAAACGTTAAAGTGAATATATTGATCTGAATTTTTGCACAAGAAGTTCAACTGTTTTTCGGTTTGGAGGATTATAACAAGCGAAAGTTGGTATTAATGTAAGCAACCGCAACTGAATTCGAATTTTGATCAAACATCTGAACTTACTTTTACTATTACTTACTAAGTACTAGTATTTTGTATTGCTAATCTAAACAACTAAAGTAATTTAAATTTGTTTTAGAATTACAAATTGCTGGATACGCTATTGCCGCATTGAGTGCATTTATTACCACTACCGCATTTTATAATTTATTGAATGGTTTTTCTATGAATTGTATATTGTATACAAATGTTCAGTTTATAGAGCTGAAAGTCGAAGACGCAAGATATTCAGAAATGATATCACTTGGAACAAACATAACCATAGACTCTGTAACCACAATTTGGCATCGAGATCTAGTTTGTCAATATTGCCTTTTAGTATGGACGATGAGCTTTGTTGGAGGTATTATATTAGGGACTTTCTTTATTTTAAATCCTAAAGGTGGAAAAGGACACGCTCATTCCATGTAAGTATTAAATGTATATTAAGGAACAATAATATTTCAACCAAAAAAGGAATGGTATTAATATTTATATAGATAACATGAATTTTTACTTGCAAAAAGCTTTTCTGAATGTATTTATCCTTATTTTCATCTAAGGGTTCATTTCATCTAACAAAAATGGGAGTCTATAACAACGTAAACTATAACTGTTAATATGAATATCACTAGTGAACAGAATTCAACCTTATGAATGTTAAATGAAAATTTTTGACTAATTTAATAAGAGGATTGCGTTCCAAATATAAAATTATTATTAGAATATTTCAGTTATGCATCCTACAAATTTTTTTAAGGCAAAATTGGAGTTTTAGTAAAAAAAATTAAGAAAAAAACGAAATCGAAGATATTTCAAAAATGATCTTTTAAAAAATATATAAAATAATTTATGATTTTATTGAATATTTAGCTTAAAGATGGTATCCTTTAAACGTCTATCAATAATTAGCTAGCATATTTGTACTTTTTTTTGTCTTAGTACTTCTCCAAAATGGAAGTATCCTGATGGATACGTAGCCGTACTTAAGAGCCCCCAAATTTCTAGAAAAATCCAAGTATGTATCCAAGAAACGTATTTAAGCATGTTTCATCGTAATCCTTTATAAAAAATTAAAAATTCGATGATTAATTCTTTGTTTTCTATTCTATCGTTTTCCAAGAAATTTTTAATGACATTTTTTAAACAGTTCTAAGAACATTTCTCTTCACAAATTCTCCTATTTGGATACCAAAAAATATCCTTTCCTTAATTTATACTTTACTAATTTTAGGAAAGTTGTAAAGGTGGCAAACGGTAAATAATTTTAAAACCAACAGGTTGGAATACTTTGTTAACAGAGTATGTTGTTGATGAAATTCATGTTAAAGGAAATTCAATAAAATTTGTATGAAAATCGTCGACATAAACTGATGCAGTTTTATCAACATTATTAAACTGTAAGCCAATCAAGTACATTTAATTATTTACAGGGTTAGTCATAATGAGCTATTCGAGGGTACTTAATAAGAAACATTCTATGTATCCAAAATTTTCATTATACTGAAACTGTATATTCATGATTCTGAACCTACAATAACTTACAGTAATTGGCTCAGTAATCCTTTAAATGACAATTAAATTTTAAATTTAAGCTATAGAAGTTAGATGACTGAAAGCCTTCATAATTTTATTGAAACTGAGTTGTATACAGTCAAAAATGGTTTGTGAATCAAGAATAACACAACGATGATGATTATGTGTCCATATAATATCATAATTATCGTACTTCAGAAAGATATTGTACGAGGGAGCCTTTTTATATTCGCGGAATGAGCGGGTTGTAGAGGGGTGAGTAGGCGCATTGGGGGCGTGACCTGTGCAGCGACTCATGATTAGTATAAATATGAAGTTTCATTGTTATTAGACAGTTAGTCTTTGAGCTATCGTCAACCAAGTAACATAATCAGGAGTGAAAAGTGAAATATGGAAAAAATCGAATATCGTGCCGTTATAAAGTTCCTTACCAGGCAAGGAAAATCAGTCGCGACCATAATGAATGAGATGTCATTGGTTTACGGCGACTCTTGTCCAGGAAAAACCATGGTGTACAAGTGGCATAGTTTATTTAAACAAGGAAGGGAATCCCTTGAAGACGACCCGAGGCCGGGCAGGAGCATTGAGGTAACCACGCCAGCACTTATCCAAAAAGTTGAACAAATTGTACTCGAAGATGCTCGACTAAAGAAGAAACAACTCGCAGAAATGGTTGGAGTATCCGATACAACAATTTTTAAAATCCTACACGATCATCTCGGCATGTCTAAGGTCAGCGCAAGATGGGTGCCGAGAATGCTCACGCCGCCGCAAAAACAACAGCGCGTAGAGTGTTCGCGTGCATTTTTGGACCTCTGTAATGAAGACAAGGATGGTGTATTGAGTGGAATTGTTACTGGAGACGAAACTTGGGTTCATCGTTATGAACCTGAGTCCAAACAAGACTCCATGCAGTGGCATAAAAAGGGCACAGCACCTCCCAAGAAATTTAAAGTGTCACAATCAGCTGGGAAACTCATGGCAACGGTATTTTGGGACTCGGAAGGAATATTGTTGATTGATTATAAAGATAAAGGTGTTTCTATAACCGGAGAATATTACCCTTCAATATTAGAGCGACTAAAAGAAGCCATTAAAGAGAAAAGACGGGGAAAATTGACAAAAGGTGTTCTGCTTTTGCACGACAACGCGCCCGTCCACAAGAGCCGCGTTGCGTTAGCTGCCCTGCATAAGGTGGGCTTCGAAATTGTAAATCACCCACCCTACAGCGCAGACCTGGCCCCGAGTGATTATTACCTGTTTCCGAAAATGAAAAAAGAGCTGCGGGGTAAAAAATTTACTGCCGATGATGAAGTCAAGGAGGCAGTTTCGGCGTATTTTGCAGATAAAGAGAAATCATTTTTATATGAGGGTATAAATAAATTAATTGAAAGATGTGAAAAATGTATCCGTCTTGCAAGTGAATATATTGAAAAAGAAAAATAATTTGGTTTTTTTATTTCCACCCCTTGTCCCCCATTCCGCGAATATAAAAACGCTCCCTCGTAGCTTATTCGATTACCATAACCTTCAGTCTATTATTTACTTGTCGAATAAAAAATAGTGTTAATAAAAATCTACTTCATAATCTTGATGATTTTAACCCAGTCATTCAGCCTGTCAGCCTGAAACTCGAACAACTGCAGAAAAAGAACTTCACAAAGTTTACGGCAATTAAAAACGAATATATGAATATATACATAATTTTAAAAAAACACATCAATACATTGTAAGCAATATAAGTAAACTCTAACAAATACACTGGTCTCAATCAAGAAAAGGTAAAAATTTACATAGATTTTTATTTCACATTTACTGAAACAGTTCAAATGTGAATGTACCATACACTAACTTGTTTTTAGGTTACAAATATTAGTTGCCTATTTATTAAATTATGACTTGTTACAACGAGAGTATTGTTACGTTTCGTTTCATTTCCAGTAAATTCTACTTAATTTTAATGAAGAGCTTGTGTAACAGTATTTATCGGTATTCTGGATCATTAAGTCGATTCTTTTCTTAATAATTTTTCGATATCTCCATTGCATTTCTTCGTTACATTCTTTTGAACGATGGTGTAGTTCGTTATAAGTTTTCACTTCTCTTCTTGTCGCGCAGGTTCGATTAGTGAATGTTCGCGATTTAAGGGTTAGAGGATCTTTTTGACATTAATCCTTCTATCATGGAACAGATTGATATGGATCATCCTATAATATTATATAATATGATAAGTTTATTGATGAATTTCGCATTTGATGGTAAATACACAAATTATCGCTTTAGCGAATTAACAGGGATTTCGGAAGACTTGACAATTTTTCGTTTTGAATGTGGATTTCTTTTTTGTTGTTGCCATTTTGGCCATGTTTCTATCTTTCTAAGTGCTTTTGACATGTAATTTTAGGATGCTAGGTCCTAGCCACATTTCAGACTTTAGTATTAATTCGTCGTAATTTTTCCACATTTTGTTTTCTTGGAGGTATTCATGTAACCTGTACTTGTCACGAGTTCTGTCTCCACGTTAAAAAAAAGCAGCTAAACGCGTTTATATATATTTAGTTTACAATTCCCGTGAATTATTTTTTTACATGTTATTTTAGTATAGTCATAAAGGTTTCTTTAAATATATGCATGCATAGTATTAATTCACTTATATTTGCAATATTTAGCACTCATTAATTAACCCTTCGCTTGACATTTGTTCGGATTTTCACATGACCAGACTCCTTTCATTTACATGTATTTGTATAGAAATTCTATTATTGATAATCATTCATGCAACTAAAGCAAATATAATCTACTTTAGAGTGTTGTTGGTATACTGAGTCTGAACATTTTGCACAAAAGAAACGAGTTTTACGACGTGCCTTATCACTTCCCTCTAAAGAAAATTAACAACCTCTCTTTTACTAGAGTGTATTAGGACTGCTTTCCTTTTCAAATGCTTGTACTGGAATCTAAAATGAAATAACGAAACGAAAGCTAATGAAATTAGATAAAATGTATTATGTTTTCATGGAAACACATGAAATGAAACGATTCAGTCACCGAACGAGTAGCAAATTGCTTGACAATGTAGAAGTTGTTCATTCGATTTTCAATGTTTGGTAGAACTAGTGGTTTAGATAACGAGGAGAGGAAATTCCTTCTTGCATGAGATTTGTCAGATCCATCGACTTCTTGGCAAATGCAAAATGCCGCCAATGCCATCACATCTAACATGTTACAGAGAAAAGCAAGTCTATTGCTTTGTTGAGCGTTTCGATGTGAAATGAGTAACCATTTCATCCATGCAATCAACATCGCCTTTATTCGCATTGTAAAACAAAATAGTTTTTTGTTTTACAACGGTTTGTATAGTACATGGTGGAAAGTAACTTTACGGTCTTATTCTTTTTTGGCACGTGGCTGCAAATTGAAACAAAGTTTTCATGAAATCCAAAATGAGAAGAAAGAACAGGATGAGAGAGACTCCTTTCTTTTTTCTTTCTCTTCATTGTTGATTTTCAGCACACATTTTATCCTCTTCTTCTTCTTCGTCGCTATCAAAAATATTGTTTGCTTCAATAATCATTTCCACTTCAATATCAGACGCGTCGTTATCAGGTACATAATCCATATCATGATTGTCATCATCGCCTATAGATGAATCTAATCTTCAGCTCCTTCACGTTGTATATCATTGGTTAAAGTTGCGGTAGCAAGTGGAATTTGTTTTCATACACAATTGGTAAATTGTGTATGAAAACAAATTCCACTTCGTCAATCATTTTGAATAAAAAATAATTACAGAATTTCGCATAAAATGCCTTCAACAATACATACAAGTTTGTTCCTGTAAATACTTACGCTTATGTGTGCGCAAAATTCTTAGAAAATGTGAAAAGCAGTTTGAATGAAAAATTATCAAGAGAAAGTATAAAAAAGCGAAATGTTGAAATTAAATCATATTTCATACATTTTCATATAAAATACATAAGGGTCTTTGCAGACCCATGACATACGAATGTGATGTGTATGCTAAGATATCCTTGTAATTATCAACCCATATGAGAAGTATCCTCCCAATTTTTAGAGATGATAGTTAATAATATTTTAGGAAAAGTCACGAAATTTGAAGTGTCTAGCTCAACCAGAAGTACATTAAATTACAATTCTAATCAAAAGAGGTCTTGCTGGACCCATGTGACTAACGGAGGGTTAAATTAGAAGTTAATCAAAATTTTCTTTTTTCCTTAATCTAACTGAAGTTAATTCAAATTATATTTTATATTTTAACATTCAAAACTATCGGTTAGTTCCTAATATTTTAAACAACTTTAATTTTCCTTATCTTATTCCTGTTATATTCTAACAGATCTTACAGATATTGATCCCTCACTAACGATCACATAATAAAATTTAACTCACACTCAATACAACGAAGGAGTCAATGTTTGGACTCAAATACTTATCCTCTTGTTCTCGTTGGCACGTTAAGTACTAATGTGCATTCGGCAAAAAATTATTGGCGAATCCTCAAAGCATACGTGTTTAACATGATCTGTAGTCTGTTTACACAGCTCTAACAACGCGTGAATTTGCTTATATTATATAGATTATATACACTGTGTCCACAAATTTTCTGTAAAATAGGTATAACTTAAAAAAAATTCGATTTCCCTATTTTCCAGTCAACAGTAGTACTTGATTCAACATGACCTTTGACCAAATTGCAGTTCAGACGACGTCTAAATGGCGGCGATGATTTGTCTTCACTTCCAGAAAAGTTATGCTGGACGGACTGAATCTTAACCCTCTGGATATTTCCTTTGCGCTGTTACTTTAACTTTCTAGGCTTCTTCAAGATCATTTTTAGTTCTTTATAGCTATATCTGTTCTTTTCCAAAGTTGTTTTTACGTGCCGTTTCTTTGAACGAAGAAGAATGGATAACTTTCTAATATTGAGAATAAATAACCACTAATAAAAAGAGATATCTATCCGCAGAAGATATGCTAGAATACCGTATGTGACGTTATGATGAACATATTTATTGGAATTTAATTATTTATTTTTGACATTTTGACGTCCAATAAAAAAATAGTTCAATAATTATTCCCCCAAAATTCCACACCATACAGTAATAATTAAGAAGAAGCCAATCCATACCTATGAATACAACTAGCCAAATACTATCAGTCCATTATTCACTAAAAGGAATATCTAGAAATGCACATACATAAAAGCGAATTCGATTTGAGACCGGCAAAAACATTATTTACTCCTAATTAAATTTCAACAAAATTATCCCAATTATAAACTGTTTCATTTGTTTAAATCTAATTTTGTTTCCTTAGTAATTCGCTTCAAAATAGGCTTTGCTGATAAGACAATTTATCAAATTTTTTAAAAGCTTTCGAAGGCAAGTCAATGAAGACTGTATATCGCTATCAAATTCTCTTTCAAAGAAACCCAAATAAATTCAATTTTATGAGATAGCATCGAAAATACAACAATTTAAATTAGCTTCAGCGATATACCCCAAAAGATGGTTTCGTTGTTTGCCCACGCAATATCTTTTTTATGTAAGATCTATATTTTTGTTTGAAAGTATGTACATACATATATTGTAAATAAAATATCGCCTTAAATTTTTTCTTAAAAATAGAAATGATTCATGAACATAAACGAACCCACGCGTTATCGGAGTTGGGTAAACAGATTACAGACCGTCCTAAATACGCACACTTTCATAATATGGCAATACTTTCTTTGCCGAGTGTATATAAATTTAAATGCGAAGACATATTTTCTCACAATTTCAACATTAAAATATTAATAGTATATAGTTTCAACTGAAGATACTCTATGACACCTGTTACACGCTGTCTCGTCTAAGTCTGTTATATTTTAGGATAATATGGTTCAACAGCTTGGCCATCCCAGTCACTGGTCTTATCCTCAAACAATTTCTTAAATTTAAAATTTACCAGGTGTACCGGAAAGTTATTACCGGTTTTTTCGTAAAAAAAAACTACACCATTTTCAAGAAAATGGAAAAATTCTTGCACATCTTTCAGGCAATTTATGAATGCCAATCCCAAAAAAACATTCACCGAGCCATTTTCTAACTTCTTTGAAATTGGCAAAGTGCTGCTCTGCAAGCGGGTGTCGCATTGATACGAAAAGGTGATGTCCCATCCAAGTGCTTTCAACGCTTCCTTGACCGGTTCTGCTGTATAAGACGGTGCGTTATCGTGCTGTTAAATCACTTTACCGTGTCTTCGGGCCCATTCTTGACATTTTTCTATCAATACATAGTTCAAATTGGTAATTTGTTGTCGGTAACGATGAATATTAACTTTTTCACCAGGTTTCAATAGTTCGTAATACACCACGCTACTCTGATTCCACCAAATACAGAGCCTTGTCTTGTGACGTTTTGGCCTTGGAGTTGGTGGGTTCGCTTCGCCAGGTGATAACCATAATTTCTTGCCCTTTAGGTTTTCAAAAAAAATCCATTTTGCCTCACCCGTCACTATTCGATGCAGAAATGACTTCCGATCATACCTTTGAAGCAGCATTTCACAGACAATTTTTCGATTTTCCATTTGCCTGTCTTTCAAGTCATGTGGCACCCATTTTCCCATCTTTTGTATTTTTCCATTGCTCGTAATCGGTCGCTAATTGTTTCTTGGGCCCTGTTTAACGCTTCTGCCAATTATTTTTGAGTTTGGATTGGGTCTTCATCTAATAACTAATGCAGTTTCGCATCTCCAATTTTTTTTGGTCTACCAGAACGTTCTTTGTCTTGCACATCGAAATTATCACTTTTGAATTATCGAAACCACGCCTCGCATGTTTTCATGGTCGGAGCATGCTCACCGTAAGTTTCTACCAGTAAACGATGACTTTCAGCAGTTTTTTTCTTTTGATTAAATAAGAAAAGTAATGCGTGCCGTAGATGCACTTTTTCAGACACGAAACTCGACAGTTTCAAAGAGGTATAAATCTATGACGGTGTTACTTTCGCAAAATATAACATGTATGTCTTTGAAGCTTGATGTTAGTAGAATAAAATGACATATGTGTTAAATCATGTCATTGCATACTTAAGCCTATCGACATCTTAGAAAAACCGGTAATGACTTTCCGGCACACCTGGTATAACAATATTTAAGAAACATTTTAATAAATTAAAATTTTTTAACGACAATTGAATAAAACGTCTTAATAACAGAAACAACTCCTCCAATATTTATTAACCATTAACTATTTAAATGCAACTCTGTTAATAATCTCCAAACACCTATTACTAATAAATGTAATAATTAACGGCTGGGTTCATGAATATAAATGGCGGCATACACAAATGACAGTACATTGAGTACAATGACGATGTGCATGCTTAAATAATGATATATATATATATACTATATGTGAGTAATAGTATCCTTTAGAGATAAATAAAAATAACACTTCTACATACATATTAGTATAAAATGTATCGAAACTGAATGTGCAACATCAACGTTTTCAAAGAATAACAAATATATGCAAAAATTTTAAAAAAATTAAGTACACTCTTTTATATAATAACTTTAGACTTATGATCTCTGTCTCTTTCTCATTTCAGATAACAAAGAATGATGCGGAATAAAAAATTAAAATTATGCAAACATTCTATATTTTTAATTTTCAATTTTTCTTCAAAATTTTCATTTTTTTTCTAAAATATAAGTCATACTTTGTAAATAACTTTAATAAATTTATAATGTTAACTCAAAAATATAATATAATATTCATGGACAAATAAGACGTCAATCTTTATTATTTAAATAAAACCATTACCAATTCACAAATTAACACATCTGATTAACTTATAAATCCAATAAAAAAACTTCCACGTTTTTCATCTTTCAATGATCCAAATTACTTCTACCATTGAGCTTCTAATGCCACATCTTCTCATTTCCTTCGTAGATGATACAATTTAAAATTACAATAATTGTTTTCATCTTAAATAACTTTGAAATTATTCGTTTATATAGAATTTTTCCACATTTTGTGAACAGGTGTAAAGTTCAATAAACTCTTAATTGATTTTCAGTGATTATATACAAATTTAGAAGTTTATATTTCATTGCCAAATTTTAACGAAATTTTTTTAAACAGCTTTGTACATGTTTCTATCATGGACAAATTGAAAACTAGTTTCTATATATAGGAAAATTGTATCCTCCAATAAGAAATTAGTTAAAAACAAATTAGCATCGATTTATCCGTAACGGTTTATATCAAAGCTTAATTAATTTCGAAAACTTAAAATCAATCTAATTTTTAGAATTCTCGACTCAAATTATTTAGTAGATGCAAAGTCAATTTATCAATTACAAAATTTTACTTATATACACTACCTTAACCTCACTTTTTGTCCAAACACTATTTTTAGTTCAGAATTATTACTTTTTACGAACATGCTATTCTTAAATTACAACACAATTAATACAATTCAACACGTATTTTACTATTAGGTGCGCAACTAAGTTCTCGCTGCTTTTCAAGAGATGGCTCCAGTAGTAAGTGCTGGTCGATTGTGACATAACCAAAACGTCATGAATCAAGCTTAGACATATTGTAAACAAACCGCTTTGACACATTAGTGATTTTGTTTTTGCGTCATATACTTTTGGTTATGTGAAAGTGTCTGATTTTGTGCCAGATAATAGTCATTTGCGGGAAGTTGCTTTTTTTCTTTCATTCGAAGAAAACAGCGGCAGAAGCGCATCGAGAACTCCAAAAAGTTTACGGAGATGCTGCTCTAAGTGAAACAACGTGCCGTGATTGGTTCTGTCGCTTCAAAGACGGTGATTTCGATGTTGACGACCGTTCGCGTGAAGGAAGACCAAAAACTTTCGAAGACGCTGAATTGGAGGCATTGCTCGATGAGGATCCGTGCCAAACGCAAAGAGCTTGCTTCAGCATTAGGAGTTACCCGCCAAGCCATTTCCCAGCGATTGCATGCGTTGGGAATGATTCAAAAACAAGGAACTTGGGTTCCTTATGATTTGGAGCCAAGAGACGTTGAGCGTCGTTTTCCGCCTGTGAACAACTGCTCCAGCGGAAAAAAAGGAAGGATTTTCTTCATCGCATCGTTACGGGTGATGAAAAATGGATTCATTACAGCAACACAAAGAGAACAAAATCATAGGGAGTGCCCGGTCATGCTTCTACGTCGTCGGTTCGGCCGAATCTTCACGCTGCGAAGGTTTTGCTGTGTATTTGGTGGGACCAGTGCGGTGTTATTTATTATGTGCTGTTGAAACCGAACGAAACCATCACTGGGGAACGGTATCGAACTCAATTGATGCGATTGAGCCCAGCACTGCGCGAAAAGCGGCCACAATACGAGCACAGGCACGAAAAAGTGATTCTACAGCATGACTACGCTCCGCCTCATGTTGCCAAACCCGTTAAAACCTACTTAGAAACGCTCAAATGGGAGGTCCTACCCCACCCGCCATATTCCCCAGATATTGCGCCGTCCGATTATTACTTGTTATGTTCGATGGCACATGGTCTGGCTAATCAGCAGTTCCGCTCATATGAAGACATCTCAAAATGGCTTGATTCGTGGATAGCCTCAAAAGACGAACACTTCTACCGTGACGGTATTCGAGCTCTGCCAGAAAGATGGGAAAAAGTTGTCGCTAGCGATGGGCAATATTTTGAATGATTCATTTGTAAACATTTTTTCACAATAAAGTTGCATTTTCATAAAAAAAAGCGAGAACTTAGTTGCGCACCTAATATTATAGCTATACATTTTATTTACAGGCTAACTCATTAATTTACTTTCTATTTCTAGATTGAAATCAATTTTTATAGCATTTTTCAACAATATTTGCTGCTTTTCCTCTTATATTTTAATAAATACCAAAATCTCCTTCCTCGTTGGTTATGACGACTTTTGTCATCCTTTTAAAAATACAAAATGTTCAATTCTATTGATATTTTCGTTTCTTTAAATGATATCTATATAATAACTCTTTGATATACATAGAAATCTTAAATTCTGCATTAAAATTAACTATTTTACAGTAAGTAATTAGTTATTAGACGCTTCTTTCAACCATAATGAATAATTCTAATTCCAATGTTTTCAATACTAATCCTGTCATGCTTCAACTTAATATTGTAAAATTGTCTTTTAAGGTGTTTCTATTAAATTAATTTCTTTTACAATAAATAACACCATAACATATACATGAAAACTAAGATATTATGTAAGTCTGCATCCTCATATCTACGCTCTTTTAAACGCGTGTTCATATTTAACATTTTCTCGTCCTACTAGCACTACAGCACACCATATAAATAGTAATATTATTTGAAGATTAATACTGAACTATACTTGTTATTATACTTGTAATACGGTATTATCTTTGTAATTGTTTTTCTGTTTTGTAATTGATCTGTTCCTGGTAATTGAAAGGAGGCTTAAATGTAACTATATATATCTACAATAGTTTTCGTACAGTAAGACCATGTGCCGCCTTCTTTATAAATTTAAGCAAAAATTTGAACTATCCCTCCAATTAACTTTATGGTCGGTCCTAGTCTCGACTAATGATGCGTGACGCCGAGAAATCGAAAAAAGTCTTTTTCTAGAACGAGAACATTTTCGAACTTCTCGTCTTTTTCTTGTACATTGCATATATTAACCACTAAATGTTTTGCGACAACAAGTAAATATGATGTAACCTAACCTAAAAAACAAGTCAGTATATGGTACATTCACATTTGTATCCCATATAAAATTTTGGAACTTCCACAATGAAAAATCACTTCACAACAAATTATTTTATTACTCACTTCGCAAGTTTCTAACAGATTTTTTTATAAACTTTTATTATACATAAAATACAATTCTTGAAGTCAAATACTGACATTTTGTAATAATAAATAATAATAATCGTTTATATTTTATACCGACAAACTTAATTTTACCTATTATTAAAGTGCGCGTAAAAAAATTGTATAGTAGTTGGATTTATTAGGCAATAAGAAACGGAAAATCTAGGCATGCGATGTTCGAGTCAATACATAACGACTTGGATATTGTATATCAACAAAAAGTATAAGTAGCTCTCTATGCCTTTGTGCTTTTCTTCTTTTTATGTAAAATTAGTCATAGAAACCTTTAATTCTCGCTAAATATTCTATGAAATACAATAAGAACTGTTCTGACAACGTTTCAATGAGATCACACTCATCTTCTTCTCTTGGCTCTCATTCGGCTAAGAACAGGCAAATATTTTGAGCCAAACGAAAGCCAAGCGTGGCCTTAAATAAATGATAGAACTATATAATGAGAAGTATTCGAGGACATAGAGGGAATGTCAACATCGAATTAAATCTGATAGGCTTTAGCTATAAATTTATGTTAAAAATGTATGGTAATTTGTTGAAATTAGAAATAAGGGGTAAAGTTCAAAGAATACATTTTAAGTTTTGTATTACTTTTGACAGGTGTTGATTTTTTAAACAAGTGAATCTTTAATTGTAATAGTATCTTTTTATTTTGTGAAATATATGACGTTGAATTTAAATAATAGTTGTATTTATATGAACTAGAAAGTGAATAAGCATATGCCCAAGTTTATACTATATTATTTTGAAAAATGAGCAGGTGCCTTACCCATGAAGACAAAGAGTTCATAAGTAAAATACAATAATTGAAAGTATAATTTTTTTTTATAATGACTTTTTTTTAATTTAACAAAGTTGAAATTATCATTTTCAAATTTGACTTTCATAACATATAACTTAATTTCACAGTTTTCCATAAAATAAATATTTAAATCAGGTTAAAGTTCATGGCGATGCAGATACTCTTCTAAAAACTAACTTATCTAACTATAAAATGTATAATATAATTTATTTGATAAATAATTCATTGCATGCATTCATTACAGATTCAGTCAACCATGGAAAATGATCGTTCCAATGCTTGTAATATCAATACTCATGACTGTTCTAACAAGTGTTGCAAGTATTAACGCTGTTAGTGGAACCAATGTGTTCTGTGCTTCGTTTAAAAATTATACCGGAAATTCAAGGTATAGTATCTAATAACAATAAGAAAGTAAATATGTAAGACTAAAAATACATTTTATGAACAAAAAGTTAAGTATTCGTTAAAAATTGTAACATAAAATTATTTTTTAGAAAAATATTGGATTATTCGGAAAGTTTTTTCGTATTTCTAAAAAAGGTAAAAACTAAACTTAGAAAATATTTATTAAAAAAATTAGTCACCAATGCTCTACTCTTTATTTATTTTGTATACGCCAGGCAGTCGTTTAATACTCTCTTCAAAAATTTCCTGTTTAATACTCTGGTTCCAACGCTTTTCCAATTTTTCAATACCATGTTTATAAAAAAATTTATCTTTCGCTTCAAAAATTTCCTGATTTAGAATTAAAGTTCTTGTTAAAGCTCATTTAACCATCTCGACAATGATATATAACATATATATATGAATCGTTGTTCTTCAGGATATTTCACCGCGTATGGATATTTTCATCCTGACGTTTTAGTGACATCTTTTTCACCTTTTCATGAGGATTTTTTCATAGCGGTAGTAACTTTAAGTGTGCGTCGATTGTCTGTATCGCGCATTATATGTAGTTCCGTAGTTGTGAGAAGGCATATGCGTATCTTCGTGATTGGTTCATCGGTTGTTTTGTCATTGTCGGCTATTGGTCGGTTGATTTGTGTTCGGTCCATGTTGGTGCTGCTGGTCTGTAGTAAGTTATCGTCATTTCGTCCCCGTCAAGGCTGGAGTGCCACGAGGTGCAGTCCTTTCTCTATTACTACTCAACCATCTAAGAACCCCTAACACACACCTAGCCCTTTATGCCGATGACATCCTCAGATTCTCCATATTCCGATCCCCCTGGATGATTCAACAACGACTACAGAACGCCATTGACACACTAGAGGATTGGTTTTCCAACTGGCGCACAACCATCAATCCAGAGCAGAGCTCCACCATCATCATCTTCGTCAGACACACGAAGAAAATACCAAACACCCCTGGAAATTCCATGTGGAAAAAGTCTGCAACTGTGTAAGCGAAGTAATAACACAATTCTATCCACTATTACACGGAGACAACCAACTCAACCTAGCCATGAAGTTCCAGCTGCTGAAAGTAGCCATCAGACCAATTTTAACATATGCAGTACCAAACTGGGGGCGCGCAACTAAGTCCCACTTAAAAACACACCAATCCTTACAAAACAAGATATTGCGAATAATCACGCAAGCACCTTGATTTGTAAGAAACGACATAATACGACACGACCTAAACACCCCAACCTTACTCGAAACAATTAAGGACATATCCAGAAAATACTTCGAAACAATCCCCAACCACGAAAATCCATTGATCTCCGAAATGGATATCCACCTACATTTCGGAAACCACCGAAGACCCCAAGACATACTACTGGACGACCCACCTTAAACCGACTCTCTCTACACCCATCAAATACCAAAATCATACTAACCAAACACCGGTTATTTTTGTTTATCCACCCAACCCAAAACCACAACTCAAAACCCGAGAGTATATGCGCCGCAACATCTCTCTAAACCGAACTCGGAAAACACTACTAGTGCCAAGTAACTTAATTCACGACTTGAGGAACAAAGAATATTGATTTCCACGTGTCAGGTAATCGTTATGCGTCGTCACGCTGGTTCATGAATTTCTGCCGTTTCTCTACTTTGATAGCCTTTCTTTGTGCCTTGTACGTTAAATTCGTACTGCGAGCTTTTGTTCTTGTACCATCGAAATTGATGGTATACGTTATCATGTATGTACAATAGTACGTGTTTGTCCAGTGATGATGTAGTTTCTTTTCTAACTGCTGCATTTTTTTGTACTCTCCTTTGTGCGCTACGAACTGTAAACTATGTAAACGAAGTTTCTTTTCTTAAAAGTGAAATATCTCAAAAACCGTTTAATTTCAGCATAGACTTTAAATAAAAATTTGCCTTATCATTAAGATTGAACAATGCTACCAACGATACGAACCGATAGGGTGGCGAACGTACGCAGGCATTGCTGATAACTTCCATCATGTCAGTGACACAAAATGCCTTGCAAAGGCGAATTGTTAACTGCAACGGGTGTAAATAAGTTTTTAAGTCGTTTTCCTATGTTAGAATATACAGAAACTGTAATTAGATGTGGAATTTTGCTGCACCTATTCAACTTTCCCGACGAGGCTGTACACTATTGCGAACCCGGAGATTTGGTCAACATTACTTACATATATAGTACGTGTTTATTTTTTGTAACGGGAAATTTTAAAATATAATAATATACAGAGTGTACCATTTAAAATAACAAAGTTTATAACGTACAGGTAAATAATTTTACGATAGAGAGTACGTAATCCCAAATAACTTGTACCTAATAATTTTTTAATCGAATGAATAGCTAATCCGTGACACACCAGGTATATATATATATATATATATGCATGTATGTACATACCGGGTGTGACACATATATATATACATTCCTTGACTTTTAAACTGATCTGCATTGATGAGTCGACGTAGTAGACGGACTAGTTTCATATCGAACTTTCGACAGACTTGCTACTTGCCATCATCAGAAAGATTCTTCTCGTAGCTTGGTGCGGAATGGGGCGCTCCGGTAAATTTGCAGTACGGCTTGCTGAGGTCCCAGTAGCACCACTGGTGTCGTGGGGCCGGTAGTGGGTGGGGTCTCTATTATGTTTAGGTTGAAGTTCATATGAGTTGCGTCCGATATATTTCTATTCGTTGTTTGTATTTTCATGATAGCTGTTTTCTAGTTGGCAATCTTCGTCCATCGTCCCTTTTATTCAAATTATTCAGTCGTTTTTATATTTCTATTGCTTCCCATATTATGTGTGTGTGTAATAATGTTACGTTATCAAAGTTGATTGAGTGTCCTGTAGTTATTGTGTGTTGTACCGCGTAAAGTTTTTATCAAAGAAATTTTCTTTAAACTGTTGAACACAGGAATTAAGATATAAACATAGGCTCCATCTTAGTTGCATCTAGAACTCTGGAAATATAAAATATATAATATATAAAATAAATTCACCTTGTTTAGTTGAAATCTGAACATAGTTAATAAAAATATAAAACTATTAAAATGTAAAATAGAGCATTAGCATTACAATAATAAATATTAAACAATCGCAATTAAAATAATTGAAACAATAAAATAATTAAAAAACTTCTGCTTTTATAAGGCAGAACTACAATATCAAAACAAGAGGATATTTGTGTCAAAATAGTGATAAATAAGTTACTAAAATTTTTGTTTCTAATCGTTTTTAAAGGTTAATAATCTTATGAAAACCTAAATCTTTGTATTTCCAAGATGGCGATCTTAAACCTCAATAAACCCCTATATATATGTATATATATATATACCAAGTGTTCACATTTCGATGCTCACCATTGGTATCGGCTACGAGAAATGTTTAATAACTTGAGAGCAAATGATAATCTGGGGTTTCTGTATACACAGAAAAATTTGTCTTGAAAGAGAGTCCCAACACTGCAAAAATTTAGAAGCGGTCACGTTAGATGTTATCAAATGATCAAGGAGCAAATTTTGTTTCTTTCAATTATCCTAAAATTGAAAAAAGTTAGGGTGAATTTGACATGAGATTAGCCGCGAATATTCTCCATTTAACCATTGCTCTAAGTCTTCTAATAACCGAGATACCAATGGTAAACATTAAAATGTAGAATCTCGGTATACTGCACTGTTCTAGGAATAGTTTCCTTATATACATAACACATAATACTTACTTAGTCATATCTGTATGTCTTTCAATCGTAAGTTATAATGAGCAATTAATAATTTAATACCCATACCATATTGAACATGCTCAAGCACTTCTCTTGTCAATTTTTTTTCTACGAATTGTTCTTTATCAATAGCTTCTACAAACTCATATCCTTCAACTATTAGAGGTGGTCCTTTTTGTCGATGAAGTAAATTTATGAAAAAACACAATAATGACTTCCAACAATAATCATGTATGATACCAAGAGAACCTACATGTACATAAAATATATGTACATGTACATGTACATAAAAGTATTGAGTTCTTCACTTCTTTGATCTCCGAGGACTACGATATTGTTGGATTAGCTGAGACCTGGTTGTCTGATGATATATCTTCATCAGAGTATTTTCCACCGTCCTATACCACTTTCAGATGCGATAGAAGGTTCGAAGAGACTGGTCTTTCTCGTGGGGGGGGCGGTGTGTTGATTGCGTTAAGGGACCTTATGTCTACACAACCATTAGATTTGTCTACTATTGTTGACACTTTTTGTGCTATTGACATTGTTGGATCTAAGTTCATTGTTAATAATTTTTTAGCTGTATACATGTATATTATTTATGTTCCTCCTTCTACAACTGTTCAAGATTTTGAGCACTTTTTGGAGGCTTTTGAATTGTTCAATGTGAATGTCAATGGAGGGAATGTTGTGATTGTGGGTGATTTTAATGTTACACATTTTAATAACACTGACATGGACAACTCGCGTAGTAACATAATGAACAACTTTATTGCATTTAACAATTTACATCAATTTAATGAAATAATAAATGTCAACCAGCGGTTGCTAGATTTAGTTATCATCATCATCCTGCATTGAATATCGATGTTTTGTGCAGTGAGTCTTATGTTGGTATGCCTTCTAATCGTATGTGTAAGGCTTATAACTTCAGAAGGGCTGATTTTGTTGGTCTGTATGACGCGCTGGCGGCCGTTGATTGGTCCTTTCTGTCTGTTGCGATGGATGTGGATTTGGCATGTGGTTTATTTTACGATAAACTGTATTCTATATTTGATTTGTATGTTCCTCTGCACGTTGCTAGATCGGGGAGGTATCCATTTTGGTACGACAGTGCTATAATTGGAAATATTAAATTGAAGAGCTATTATTATAGACACTTCAAAAGAACGGGAAATCTTGATTCATTGAATTGTTTCAGATTTCTGAGAGCTGCCGTTAAGAAGCAGGTTAAAAGTGCTTACAGAGATTATGTCTCTGGCGTTGAGGCGTCCATTACTGTTGAGCCCTGAAGATTTTGGTCTTTTATTCAAAACAAAAGAGGTCATTCACGAATCCCTGGATCTCTTTGCCATGGTGATCTCGTATTCGACGATCCGCAGAGCATTGTCAATGGTTTTGCGGATTATTTTTCTAGTATTTATGTGCCTTCTGGGCCTATTAATTTTCGGTACTATTGCTCCAATGTTCCATTCGTTGGCATTGCCTCGGTGCGGGAGGCTGAGGTTCATTCTGCGTTGAGGAAGTTGAAGAACAAAATGACATCTGGACCCGATGGGATACCGAGTTTCCTTCTTCGGGACTGCGGGGACGATGATTTTTAACATGGCACTGTCAACGTCTGTGTTTCCGGACACATGGAGGGTGTCTGGGGTGTGTCCTGTACTGAAGAGCGGTTCTCCGTCTGATGTGGCTAACTATCAACCAATCTCAATTTTAAATAATTTTGCTAAGGTATTTGAGACAGTGATATACCTCCGTGTTTATCCTCTCGTTAGAAACTACATATCACCTTTCCAGCATGGTTTCATGGAGGGAAGGTTAACTACTACCAATCTGGCCTATTTTACACAATTCACTTCTAGTATCCTCGATACCCGGGGCCAGGTTGATGTTATTTATAAGGATATTTCTAAGGCGTTTGATCGCATGGATCACGCAATTTTGATTGGCAAACTGAGCTCTTTTGGATTTAGTGATTCACTCATTTCTTTTTTCTATTCATATTTGCATGGCCGACGCCAATATGTTTGTAATGCCGGTTACAAGTCGCACCTGTTCCCGGCCACGTCAGGAGTGCCGCAGGGCTCCAATTTGGGTCCTTTATTGTTTCTGCTTTTCATTAACGATTTGCTTGAGACAGTGGATTGCAATAGGTGCATTTTTGCGGATGGCTTAAAATTTTCAGAGGTGTAGACGATATGGATGGCTGTAACCGCTTGCAGTTGGCGTTGGATGGAATTTCTGATTGGTGCGCGCTGAACAATTTGCAGATGAATGTGGATAAATGCAGAGTTGTAACATATACGAGGAGGATTAACTCGGTAATCTATAATTATTCACTTAATGGTCTTTCTCTTGTTAGATGCACTGAAATAAAGGACTTGGGTGTTTACTTTGATTCCAGGCTTACCTTTGTTAAGCACATCAATCACATAACCGCGGCGGCTCTAAGGGTGCTGGGTTTCGTGATAAGGAATTCTCATTGTTTCAGTATTTCTACGATTAAGCAGCTGTACATAACGTATGTGGGTTCGAGGCTGGAGTATGCATCTTTGATCTGGCATCGTTATTATGAGATTCACAAATTGTCACTTGAAAGAGTTCAGAGAAGGTTTTTAAGGTTTTTGAGCTTTAGGGTGGGGGGGTGTGTGTCCTCCGCGAGGAGTCAAGAACTCTTTTCTTCTAAATAAGTTTGGAATGGAGTCCTTGGAAGTCAGACGTCAACTGAGCAGTATTAAGTTTGTATTTAACTTGGTTAGAGGGAATATAGATTGTGCTCATTTGCTATCTCAGCTCAATTTTATGGTACCACGAGTGTCGGCTAGACATAGCCATTGCTTTTATGTTGAAACATTTAGTACGAATATTGGTTTTAATTCCCCATTAGCGGTTGCATGTCGGGTCTTCAACGGTTTGTCGGACCATTGTGATTTAAATTTTGATTCCTTGGGGCGGATACTGGCCGTCGCTGGGGCGCGTTTGTCTTAATTTTCTTTATTTTCTTAATTATTGGTGTGTGTGTATAACCTATATTTATATTCATTTATATCTTTATTTTCTAAAGCACTGTGAACATTAATTGGTTACTTTTGTTTTGTTTGATTATCTGATGATTTGTATTTTTGTATATATATATATATATATATATATATATATATATATATATATATATATATATTTTTTTTATCCTGTTATTGGATTGTAACAATCTGTTGGACAATAAAGACTTATTATTATTATTACTATTATAACATCAAGATAATATACAGCATTGACTGTTTGACTAGTTGGTACAAACTTTTTGAGCACCATGCCTTCCATTCAGAGCTTTGACACTGGAGCATATTGAAAACACTACGTCTCATCGTCAGTTACAATAGAATACCTGAAGTTTTTGTCCTTTTTTGACTCTTTAATCAAATCTGTACAATTTTGAATTCTCGGAATTTCTCAGTCTCCAATGCTGTGCCAAAATGCGATGAACTGAATCTTTGGAAATATTTAATTTCATTCCCACGTGTCGGCTCGTTTCTGATAAATTCACGTTCGATGTTACTTTCCGTAACCACAGATTTTTCGACCAATGCCAAATACACACTGTTACTTTATGCACAATTTCTCTGCTTCTAATGATGCATAACAAATAGTTTTCATTGAACATTTGGGTTGGAATTATAGGTAATTAACTAACTGAGGTATTTCTACGAAAAAGACTTAGTGAGAAAATTTCTTGGAGCATACACTTCCTGAGTTGCTAAAGAACATACCATTGGAAACGCGAAACTAAATGTTGTTTATGCATAATGGAGCACCTACATGTTTTAGTGTGGTTGCTCATGAGTATCTAAACTCACCATATCAAAACCGCTGGATTAAATTGAATCTTATCTATAGCCGGGTCGATCTCTGAACTGAAATCCCACAGATTTTTCTTGTGGAGCTACTTAAAATCATTAGATGAAACTGAAGATAATTTAAGGAATCGGATAGTAAACGGATGTAATACAGTAAGGAATATTCCAAATGACAGAGTCCATCAGTCAATGAGGAGATTTGAGCCGTGCATATTAACTGGTGGTAGTTATTTTCAGCAGCTTTTGTAGATTAACATACATGTAATATTTATTTGATAAATATATAAACTTGAATATGCAAACGCTATAAAAAATATTTATTTAATATTATCATGAGACCTTTAACGGGCAATGTAAACACGTACGCAATAGAAAATACACGAGACGTTCGAGAAAATGCCCTTTCCAGAACAAGAATATTCCCGATCCGCTCATCGGATGTATGTATATAAGCAGCCGAGTTAGTGTGTCAGACATCATTAGCTATACTGACATTGATACGTGGAGATTAACATTAGTAATCAGTGATATATGTAATTAGTGCATTGAGATTATTAGTTAAGCGGTATTTACATAGATGTAATAAAATTTTAGAAAGTTGTTACTTCGACGTTTTATTTAATTGTTTCTAGAGATTCATAGTAAAAATATTTTAATTCTGTAAAATCCCAGTAAAATCAAAGTGCTAATTATGTTCCCTATTAGTTGAAAAATAAATAATGAAAATGCTTTTGTAGTTGCAACAGCAAGATTGACAAATTCACATTGAAATTTCACGACAAGATTCAGCCCACTCAGCGATTAATAAAAATGGTTAAAGGCGGTACCTTCATAACTTTTATTACATGGACATTTTGTGTAATTCTCTTATTTATTAGATTATGTCTGGCACCGGATTTTAATTTACAAGTAATTAACATGTTGCCGAACGAGAAGAAACAAAGTCAGGTAAATAGATTAAGAAAAATAGTACATTTCATTTGCAATTATATTTTTGCTTCAATCACAGAAATAAAGTATTCATTTCATTTCTAATTTTTCAAAATAAATTAAACTTTTTACATTTGACCACAGCATTCCATTTTTAATCCATTTGTGTATTAATAAATACATGAGTTGGAATTTTAATAGTAATACTATTACACAGACGGCATGTACGGGAAAATAAAAATGTTGCTTATATCTCACTTTTTGTAGATTCCAAGTCCGTAGTCTGAACTACACCGAGGGTATAATTAATGTGGAAGAATGATTTGAAATGAGATTCGAAATGAAACAAATAAGATAAGAAACTAAGTTTTTTCAATATGTTTCCCTTCAATTTAAAAACACTTCGGCTAGTGATGGTAAAATACTATTATACTACTTTTGGTGTGATCTTTCTGAAGATCCCCGATGCTGTAATAAGACTGACACTTCTTCCCCGTAAGGAAAAGTTTGAGCTTGGAAAATAAATAAAGGTCACTAAATCTGGCAAATAATATACCTCGCATCGCAAACGATCTATTTTTTTACAAACTGCTTAACCGGTGAAAAAAGTTAATTGTTGTGATGCAAAAAACTTTTTATGAGCCCTTTAAGGTGGTTTTTCAGAAATTGCTTTCCTTAACAAATCTAGTAGAGTGGGCCGTTAGTAGTTTTCACAAAATAATCTATAAAAATCTTCTCAGAATTCCAACTAATTGTAGGCATTACCATACCCACCAATGAAAATGTCTTGGCTTTTTTAGGGGAGAGTTGCCTCGATGTTTCCCCTTCTAAGATTACCGTTTGGATTTAATGGTGAATCCGGGTTTCATTAGCAGTAGTAAATCTTCGTAAAAAAACAACTTGATTCTTTTTAAATAGCTTCAAATTAAAGCTTAACATTTGCATACTTTTACGTTTTTATTTACTGATAGCTTGAACATACCCAATTCTATGTATAAAATATGGTCGATTCTTTAGTTGCTCAAAACAATATCATTAATTTTTTCCCATTTCCAAAGTGCTTGGAATCGCACATCATCTTCGATGTTCGCGTCACCGCGCTTAACCTAGCGGCAAATTATGACGTTCGAAGTAGCATTGTCACCCAAAGTTTATTGCAAATCAGTCAAAATTTTAAGTGTGTTTAAGCCTTTAAACAATAAATGTTGAAACACGTCACGAATTTCGAGTTTATGCATTTGAGAATTTTTCATTTGTAACACTTTAGTCATCAAGTGTCGAAAATTAATAAAATTTTACCTATCACCGTAAAAAAATAGCAAACTTAGAATATAATGCTTTGTCCAAAAGATGGTGCTGGTAGTCGAGTCTCGCTTCCCGTCAAACCGTCCTCCCATTTTGGGCAATGTTCCATGTTGTCATGCTTGATTCTCCAAAATCGTTATAAAACTTTTTACGCTCGATGCACAAAATTTTGAAGTTTATTACACTTACAAAGGTAAATACAAAAATGGATAAGTTACATTGCCCGTATCCACTTGAAGTATGTATGTAGGTACAATGACCCGTACTCAACACAAACAATATAAAATATTGCTACAAATTAAATCAATCGATAGGATTGGGCACCGCTGTACTATCTAATCTATCATATTACTTGAATATAAACCATAACAAATAATATAGCTTCAAATTGAATTTTGAGACAAATAATGGACTTGACTTCAGAATTATTTCAGTTGCCTGAATAATCGGCAACAAAAACCTTGATTCGAACTATTAAAACAACAGAAACTTTTAAAGTTAGACTGCGATTCTCACTACTTTGGCAAAGGATTATATGTGTATGGTAGAGTATATCAGCGGTGACTACATTCAAGAACATCAAAATTTTAAAATATGTATGGATTTTAAATCCTTTGTTACAACATGATTACCACAATTAAAATTCCAACCTGCGTACAATTTATCAAATAACATTAATATACAAATTACAATAACATTAGATTATTATAAAATTCCAGGGGCGTCCTTAAATCATTATCACCTTCGTCATTAGCATAACCCAATCATGATGGTAATTTATGATGGAATAAAAAAATACATATTTAACTGGTAAAGAAAAATAATGAATAGTTCGTTCCTTTTATGGCAAGGTTGAGTAATCTAGCCATGAAATAGATAGACTAGCTAAACTATAAAATATTTTACACACACAATTTATATAATCCGAGATTCTGCAATTTAACCAATTTTCTCTATACTAAAATAAGTTTGATTTATTTATCAGAAAAAAATGTATTTTTATTCCTATTGCGTATAATAACTACCCAACATAATACTTGCAGTGCTTTTCCTGCCTATGAAATATTTTAATTTGTGCAGTGCAATATTACCATTCATTATCAGTGTCTTCAATTTTTTCTGATCAACTACTTACACCAAAAAGTTGTAACTTCTATTATTTCTTAACTTAATATAATCTTCTTGTAAACGTACACGAAAACTATCCTTCGCTGGTCCTAAATAGTACTGCTTTCTCAGCACTGGCGGTAATATGAAATTTCTGAAAACACCATTCATACCATCATCACGTGTCATGAGAAATTGCCATCAACGCAGCCTCGTATTCGTCTCTCATAATTCGACATTTGCCATAAAGAAACCTTTGCATTTTTGTGTTTTTATGCAGGAGGGTGCGCCTAGATCCAAGGAAAATACAAATCTAGAAGCGATATCACTCAAACTTAATCAGCGATTCCCCATAACAATTTCCTCTACACGCGCAATCGTGTTGAGGCCGAAATTTTTTGTCAAACGACACGCTGCCTTCTTTGAACTGTCGCTATTACAAACACATATTTTGCAACCATAATACACATGTCACACATTCACAAAGACTGCCTAATTTGATCGCATTCTCATAACTATATTATTTTTGTCTATATTTCAGTAAGAAAGGATGGGTTAACAATTTAGAATACAGTAAAAGTACGTTACAATTGTTATATATAAACGGATATAACAATTTGTTTATTGATAGGAGTTAATGTCATCTACTTTATTTTCAATATTCCATCACGACCTATATTGTTAATTTTTTTGTAAATTAAAATTACATCTTACACAAAATTAATTAATTACATCTTGTAACCACTCATTTTAATGCTTGGTTCCTGAATAATATTAATAGCATTGTATTTCATTACTAGCTACAACTGTTTCTAAGAATTTTTCGTCTCTTTTGGATTGTCCAATATCTTTGCGACGCCTTTTGGTCATTCGTCATCAATGTGAAATGTATGGTGGATTATTGCCTTGGACATTATGTTCCATTTTCATGAATTTTTTTCGAAATTTTCACTTTCGCATTTGCATCAGTCATCGCTTCAATTAATCGATTCGAAGGTTTATCACTCTTCACGTCTTCATAAGCAACTCGAAGTTGTGTTTGCGAGAAGCCCACAACTTGTTGATTATTTGTTTTTTATTCATTTTTCGATCGAAGTGCTGCTTTTACTTGAATGTCATGTATCTTGGCTTCCAGCGAGCAAAGTATCAGATAATTTTTAAAGATGATTTAGTAACGTTAACATTTCATAAATCAATCTTCTACTACCAAAAGATGGTTTGTTTTTCATAAATTTTACTACTTACTTGTCCATTTTCTTCGATAGCCTTAATCCATTTTTCGGTGTTTCGTAATTCCTCCCTCATAAAAGATGAAAAACTTTAAAGAGTACTGATTTATACCTTCATCTGATTCGAATGTTATATATTGGTAAGAAAAAAACAAGTGGTAATCTGAAAGCACAAAGTCCGGCGAGTATAATAGACGTGGCGGTACATCTCATCCAAGATCTAATAATTTTTGCAAACGATGGTTTCGCATTGTTGTGATGAAATACTCCTCTACGATTAAAGAATTCTGAACGTTTTAAGATGATAGATTAGTTCGAACTGTCCAAATCCCGACAGTACGCACTTTTTAAATCCCATCACACTGAGAGCATAACCTTTTTCTAATGAATGTCTGCTTTAGATTACATTTTCGCATCACATGTTACAATCCTCGTGTTATAACAAATTTTCAGTCTCTTCAAAAAATAATGTTATACACGACACTAAATAAACTTCTTTGAATTGCTGAAGAAACCAAATATCGAATTTACTGATGAAAACGTTTCTACAATATCTCCCTTATTTTATCGTCATCAACCTCTCTGATTCTCTCTAACTAAAGAGCATCATTAAGATTAATATCACCAACAAAGAATTTCATGAAACATCATTAGTATTAACGCCCTTGTAGAGGACTGTCGCCGTAAACTTTACACAACTTTTCATAAGCTAGGCACACGTTCTTTACAGAATTAAAAAAGTAAAATATTACAAAAATATACGCTTTAGTCTTCCATTTTCAATGTTTTATAAAATTTCCAACATTGAACCAAATTGCTCATCTTTTCCAAACTAAGGTTCAAACTATCAGCTGTTATATGGCACAGCATGATGATAGATGCAAAATGAACGAATGCCATCTATTACAAAAATACAGCCTTGGCCATATGTCTGAAGCACCCCCATAAACGTGCAATATTACCTGAACCCTAAGAACGTAATGAAAGGGGCCATTACTAATGTGTATATAATGACTGTTTACCAGGAAAATCTCAAGAAGTATACAAATATTCTGTAGTTTTAAGGTTTATTGCTGTTAGTTGATCTTTACTGTTCAATAAGTGAGGTGTATTAGAAACGATATTGTGTTATAAAATTGATTTAACCAGTTGTATTGAATATTGTGTTTTTGTATAGTGTTGTACATTGTGACAACATGCCTAGAAAACGGGCGTTAGATGTAATAGAGTGAAGTAAAGCAGTGTTATTACATACTCAAGGACTATCGCAATCAAAAATCGCGAAAATAATGAAGCGGTCGCGCTATGCCATCCAAGCGGCAATAAAACGTTTTAAAGAGACAGGTTCTTACGAAAATCGACCGAAAAGTGGACGAAAACGTATTACAACGGAGAGAGATGATCGATTTTTAACGCGACTTTCTCTGAAAAATCGTATGAAATCATCAAAAGATTTATCTGCAGAAATAAATGAGCGCCAAGGAACTTCTGTATCAGCGAGAACAGTGAGAAGACGACTGGTAGAAGTAAATATACATGGTCGTAAAGCTCGCCGCAGACCCTTATTGAGCGAGGAGCAGAAGAAAAAACGGTTGTTGTGGGCAAAAAAACACAAAAATTGGACAGTTGAGGATTGGTCCAAAATCATATGGTCCGACGAATCCAATGTAGAGGTATGATAAATTAATGCAGTTTTTTTTGTGTTACATAAATATGATATTTTGAATGTGCTGAATAGTGAATTGGAATTTTTTGAACAGCTATTAATTTTTCTATATCTTACGTAGATTTTGCCAACACCTGGGGCTCAGTTTGTTCGTAGAAGACCGGGGGAAGCGTTTGAGCCACATTGTATTGTGCCTACAGTAAAGTATGGGGGTGGTAGCGTGATGATATGGGGATGCATGACCACTAAGGGTGTCGGCGAAGTGTACGTCTGTGAAGGCAGAATGAACAGCAGTAGGTACATCGATATGTTAAGAAGTACTAGAACCGTCTATTGTAAAGCTGTTCGATTCCGATGAAGAGGCCTACATTTTCCAGCAGGACAATGCACCCTGCCATAAATCCAAACGTACAATCGAGTGGTTTAGCGCAAATAACGTGCCCATATTCGAATGGCCGGCACAATCGCCGGATTTGTCGCCCATAGAAAATTTGTGGCGTATTTTAAAGAGAAATGTCGCAAAATATAGACATAAAAACAAAAACGAATTAAAAGCGAGGATATTTGAAGAATGGGAAAAGATTTCACCCGAGATATGTAGCAAATTAGTGGCTACAATGCCTAAACGGATACAAGCCGTTATCAAATGTCGCGGTGGTGCTACAAAATATTAATGTATATTATTAAATTTGCATTCAAAATGTATATACACTTGTAGTTTAATTTTTATACCTAATTTCATTTTACATCCAAAACTTGAGGGTGCTTCAGACATATGGCCAAGGCTGTATGTTTATCCTTCAAACCAAAATACAAATGTATTTTTTCGTCGCACATATATGATTCAATTAAATTTAAAATTTGAAGCTTGTCAAAATTAGTGCCAATAATCTAAATCGTATACACAAAATGTTTCTTGACTCTATTACAACTCATAAAAGCAACGATCCTATGTTTAAAATCACCAAAATGGATTGCTTTCACAATTCAATAGTTATCGTACTGCATACAGGTATATTTAGCCTACAGTGCCAATATACTCGTGATGACGGTATCTGCTTTTACTCTAAACTTCTCCAAGTACACCAACTATCAAAATTTAAAACACTTACAGATGAAGGTACACATAGCCACAAATAAAATGCTACCATATTTATTGTAATCGCCGCCTAACAAGTTACTTAATAACAAAATTGAAATTTACGATTGGTACGATTCAAAATAACTCCAATGGACCTGGAAACTTTTTGCTACTAACACAATTTCGAGATTCAGTATAGAATAAGTACGCCTCTAGAATTATAGTATTTACATCTGCTTTCAACAACATAGCACGCTATATTCACTTATTCAATGTGTAGCGTTGAGCTGTGTCTATAATAATTTTTGTTTTAGTTTCAGAAAAGAAAGATTTTTAGCGAACCTTCAATTATAGATTTACAAGCTGTTCCTCTAGGTAAAATTTTAAAACTTCCAGAAAATAATGAAAATGGAGAAATTGACGAATTGAGTCAATCCGACAATGCTATTGAAGCTCAAGAAATTGACGAACCAAATAAGCCTAACGAGGTCAATAAACCTAACGAAATTGATAAAGCTGAGGAAAATGACGACGACGATGATAATTATAATAATAAACCTTCGCAATCTAATAACAATAATGATGATAATCCTCCATCGTCTGATGATATAGACAATGTAAAGGAACGCCTTAAAAAAGCATTCTTCAAAATGTTATAATGTCAAGTACTAATCCTTAACGAAACTTATTTAAAAATTATCATGTAATGCCATTTGAAAAAACTGATAATAAAATGAAATATTTTAAAAGCAAATATTATTAAAACCAATTGGATTTCGATTCGGTCATAGAAAATTGTGAGTTCTTTCAATTGTTATTTAAAATCTGCTTTTACACTGATTTTCTTCATTGGTTTTATTTATTGGAGCTTTGCTAGTGCATAACCTGCGTACTTCATTGACAATGATGAATTCTCGTAATGTGTTTCCAGATGTTTCTAAGTTTATAGTCGTTTTGTCAGCTAAAGTCTTGATGTTTGTCTATATTAATGGACGGATCATTATTCGGCAACTATAGTCGCCCTATAGTTTTTATAGGTCTTTTTTTTAATTAAATTATATTGTTTCTATTTAACACCTTTATATTTACTTATATTTTATTTGTATTTTCTGCACTGCATGTTTCTTTTGTGCTGTAACTTGTTATATGTTAGACAAATAAAAATTATTATTACAGTTCTCCTCCTATTTATTCAATATAGGTCTTCCAGAGATCGCAAATTATTCTGTAAACTCCTTCCTTATTTAAAAAAAATATATATATTTTTATTGGCGTGGCTATTTCTTGAATCTTACTTGTATATTTTTGTCCTTGATTCTTCCTATTTTCTGTGACATCAGAAATATCTGAGCAGATAGGTGAATCCTTTCGGTGACTCTCTTTTCTCTCCTTGTGCTAGAAAGCCAAAGACTGTAATTCTTGGCTTTCTGACTTAAATAGCCATGCGTTAAGGTAAATATGTAACGACATTGGTTAATTTATTACATATGAAACTTCTTATAAAAGTAACGATAAAAACAAATGTGTATATATTAAAGCAGTCATTCATTAAACATCAAAATGTAATAATCTATTTGGGCTGATTAAATTACATATTACAAATTTAATGAAAATTGAGAAGTCGTAATGTATTACACAGCAGTATTAAGGCAATGCGATAATCAAAAAATTTTAAATTTTCGTGTTCCAAGAAAGCCCAATCTACCACGCAATAGACTTACGAGTTTTCATTAGATTTCACTGAATTTACTCCATTCACACTTCATTCAACTTTCATGTATTTACATGTACCAATATTTACCATTAAAATGTATTTTTCGGATTTCCACGGGTTCTGTCTATCATAATATGTCCATTAGAACTGAACGTAATGATTTTAAAGTGCGTTTCCTCTCAAATGTAGTCGCAGTTACGATAGCTCTTTTCTGTACTGTGCTTGGTTAATCCCAAATTGTCGCACATAATATCAATCGTTAAGCCCACTTCCTTCAAAAACTCCGAGTTTTTTGAAGAACTTATTGCCAATGCCTTGTACACTTCGTATCTTAATTAAATTTTGTTTTCAACACCGTTCAGGATTTTCACGTATCATATTTACCGTACACAATATATCCTATTCGTGGGATATACCAGGTATAAATATCTGCAAACATTTAGACTGACAAGTGTACCAATGTAAATATTATTTTATTTATTGTACAGCGCGCCCAGCATATAAAAAGCGTACACTTCGATTTTATCAATGTAAAATTTGAATTTGTCCACATCTTGTCAAATTTGATACAAGATTTTGAAATTACTATTAATTTATAAAATTGAACACAGTTAGTTAATACTGGCCGAAGAATATAATTTAAATAAAAGCACTGTTTTGCGAATCAGAAAACGATGGGAAAATGAAATTACGATAGAAAGGAAAAGGGAAACTAGTTGTTACGACAATTAATCAAGATAGTTATTTAATTGATTACTTAAGAGGCCATCATTTGACAATAACTAAAACGACAAGTATAGAAACTAAGTTTCCTGCATCCATATCAACTGCTTTAAGACGAACTCGAAATCAGATAAAGAATTCCGCAACAGCAAACAAGTATAGGTTTACTGAAGAAAAAAACCAGGTCGAATAATTTTTAATCTCAATAATTTAACGATACAGAAAAATTTAGGGGTAGAGTAATCTTTCCTGACGAAAAAGTGTTAAATTCTGGTCATATTCTAGTATACAGACCGCCTTGTTGCAGGTATAAAGAAAATTAATACCCTCAAAAATAATGCGTTTGGAAGATTCAGGGTAAATGTTTGGTCATGGATTGGATTAATACAAGAGGTTAGAAAATACGAGGGAGCGTTTTTATATTCGCGGAATGAGCTGGTTGTAGAGGGGTGAGTAGGCGCATTGGGGGCGTGGCCTGTGCAGCGACTCATGATTAGTATAAATACGAAGTTTCATTGTTATTAGACAGTTAGTCTTTGAGCTATCGTCAACCAAGTAACATAATCAGGAGTGAAAAGTGAAATATGGAAAAAATCGAATATCGTGCCGTTATAAAGATCCTTACCAGGCAAGAAAAATCAGTCGCGACCATAATGAATGAGATGTCATTGGTTTACGGCGACTGTTGTCCAGGAAAAACCATGGTGTACAAGTGGCATAGTTTATTTAAACAAGGAAGGGAATCCCTTGAAGACGACCCGAGGCCGGGCAGGAGCATTGAGGTGACCACGCCAGCACTTATCCAAAAAGTTAAACAAATTGTACTCGAAGATGCACGACTAAAGAAGAAACAACTCGCAGAAATGGTTGGAGTATCCGATACAACAATTTTTAAAATCCTACACGATCATCTCGGCATGTCTAAGGTCAGCGCAAGATGGGTGCCGAGAATGCTCACGCCGCCGCAAAAACAACAGCGCGTAGAGTGTTCGCGTGCATTTTTGGACCTCTGTAATGAAGACAAGGATGGTGTATTGAGTGGAATTGTTACTGGAGACGAAACTTGGGTTCATCATTATGAATCTGAATCCAAACAAGACTCAATGCAGTGGCATAAAAAGGGCACAGCACCTCCCAAGAAATTTAAAGTGTCACAATCAGCTGGGAAACTCATGGCAACGGTATTTTGGGACTCGGAAGGAATATTGTTGATTGATTATAAAGATAAAGGTGTTTCTATAACCGGAGAATATTACCCTTCAATATTAGAGCGACTAAAAGAAGCCATTAAAGAGAAAAGACGGGCAAAATTGACAAGAGGTGTTCTGCTTTTGCACGACAACGCGCCCGTCCACAAGAGCCGCGTTGCGTTAGCTGCCCTGCATAAGGTGGGCTTCGAAATTGTGAATCACCCACCCTACAGTCCAGACCTGGCCCCGAGTGATTATTACCTGTTTCCGAAAATGTAAAAAGAGCTGCGGGGTAAAAAATTTACTGCCGATGATGAAGTCAAGGAGGCAGTTTCGGCGTATTTTGCAGATAAAGAGAAATCATTTTTTATGAGGGTATAAATAAATTAATTGAAAGATGTGAAAAATGTATCCGTCTTGCAGGTGAATATATTGAAAAAGAAAAATAATTTGGTTTTTTTATTTCCACCCCTTGTCCCCCATTCCGCGAATATAAAAACGCTCCCTCGTATGTTGAAACATACGATAGATGGAAGATTAAATTCAAGCAAATATATAGACAATTTAAATAAATCTGTCAGCGAAATTCTTCTACACAATTTCATTTGTCAGCAAAATAATTTCTCAGTGCACATTATAAATGACTTTTTTGTTGAAAATAATACTGAAATACTTTCATAGCCTGCAGAAAATACTGATACACACATAAATCCCTTAGAAAATACCTGTATATAAGCGATAATAACTACCAGGTGTACCGGAAAGTCATAACCGGTTTTTTCGTAAAAAAACTACATAATTTTCAAGAAAATGGAAAAATTTATTTATTCAAAGTATTAGCCATTTGATTCTACGCATCTTGCTCATCTTTCAGGCAATTTCTGGGTGCCATCCCAAAAAAACTGTTTGTCCTTTGAGCAAAACCATTCATCCAGCCATTTTCTAACTTCTTCGAAATTGGCTGCTCTGCAAGCGCGTGTCCCATTGATGCGAAAAGGTGATAGTCGGACGGGGCAAGGTCTGGAGAGTACGGCGAGTGCGATATTATGTCCCATCCAAGTGCTTTCAACGCTTTCTTGACCGGTTTTGATGCATGAAACGGCGCGTTATAGTGTTGTAAAATCACTTTATCGTGTCTTCGAACCCATTCTGGACATTTTTCTATCAGTGCATGGTTCGAATTAATAATATATTGTCGAGAGCGATCAGTATTAGCTGTTTCACCAGGTTTAAATAGCTCGTAATATAGCACGCCACTCTGGTCCCACCAAACACAGACCATTGTCTTGCGACCAGAACGATTTGGCCTTAGAGCCAATGGGCCGGCTTCGCTAGGTGATAACCGTGATTTTTTGCATTTAAGATGTTCGAAATGAATCCATTTTTCATCACCTGTCACTATTCGATGTAGAAATGACTTCCGATCATACCTTTGAAGCATTATTTCAAAGACGATTTTTTGATTTTCCATTTGCCTGTCATTCAATTGATTTTTTCCCATCTTTTGAATTTTTCCCATTGTTCGTAATTGGTCGCTAATCGTTTCTTGGGCCATATTTAATGCTTCTAGCAATCGTTTTTGAGTTTGGGTTGGGTCTTCATCCAATAACTGCAGTTTCCTATTCACCACTTTCGAATTGTCGAAGCCACGCCGCACATGTTTTTATGCTTGGAACATGCTCACCGTAAGTCTCTACCAGCAAACGATGACTTTAAGCGGCTTTTTACTTTCGATTAAATAAGAAAAGTAATGCGTGCCGCAAATGCGCTTTCTCAGGTACGAAACTCGACGTTTTCAAAGAGGTATAAATCTATGACGGTGTTATTTTTGCAAAATGTACCATGTATGGCTTTGAAGCTTGATGTTAGTAGAATAAAATGACATATGTGTCAAATCATAACATTGCATGCTTCAGCCTAGAGACATCTGTTAGAAAAACCGGTTATGACTTTCCAGTACACCTGGTAAGAGATTCAAAAATTAAATATTGTTCCAAGTAATAAAGAATACCTATGGACGCTTATTGCACAAACTAGCAGAAGCTCAAAATTTAGCAATAAACTTAAGTAGCTCTATTCCGAGAAGGTTACAATAAATCTTAGATAAAAATGGAGAAATGACTAAATATTTGTATAATTATTTAGCTGTTCAATTCCTATGCACGTATATATTTATTATAACAGTTATATTGTTTAATATGAATAATTTAAAATGTGTCGTTCTTTATTTCAGTTTAGTGAGTTTTCTTTTCTAATTCTATAAGAAACATTTTCAAAATATTGTTCCTGCTCGTTCATTCTCCGTGAGACAGATACAAAGCTTTCAAATTTGACGTATTCTGAATGTGTAATTTATTAACATCCTAAATAACAATTTTTATTATTATCAAAAGGATCAATTTACGAGTACATATCTTAAAAAAACTCAATGCCTTCAGTATCTTATGAAATATATACATAGTTCTGCATATGGTTGAATTTATTCAGAAAAAGTAGCCAGAATTAAACGAACGAAATATGTTACCACTTTTATTACAATGCTTAGATAATTATTATCACACAAGCAATATTTGGAATATATTTTAAAACATAACTAAAAATACATTTCATTATAGATTTTACTAAATAGCATATTGCAAAAATCTGAATAGGGATATGAAAGTTATTTATGTTACTACAAAATAAATGAAGTTAATATTTTGTTGGACCTTTTCTGGCATTTATGATAGCTTCGAAGACCTAGATATACAAGAATCAAAATGTTCTATTACCATTTTTTACATAACATTTTATAAGAAAACAGATGCCGTTGATGTTTACTCTTCAAACACGAGTTATTATTAACCCGATGGTCATTGTGTGTTATAATGTAAAGTTTAAGTATAAACATTAGTGTAATAAAAAAGATCTAAAATGTGGTATAATTTACAAAGTACAAACTAAGTTGATCACTGAAGGTTGATATATAACCTCTTGCCACATTAATTTTCATATTCTGCATACGTGTTTCGACAACTAATTGTCATCATCAGCAGATAATTAAACAGTGTCGCACCTGGACAAGTATGGTAAAAATACCCGAAAATTAATGTGGCAAGGGGTTATACGAGGATAGTTTGACAAGTAGTGAGAATGACACATAGGTAGCGCTCTAATTGGTAAAACAAATGCACTGTAATTTAGGTTGCCTATTTATATGTTTACATTCCGATATTTAGATAAGTCGATTGACTAGTTTATTTTTGACAGCTGATTGAAAAAGAAGCAACGCGTCATTTTGTTAAAATGGAAAAAGCAGAGTATCGTGCGGTGATTAAATATTTCGTAATTATGGGTATGAAAGCTACCGAAATAAAAAATGAGTTACGGGAAACATTAGGTGAATCTGCTCCATCATCCGCCACAATAAGTAGATGGGTAAATGAATTTGAACGTGGTACAACAAGCTGTGTTGATGAAGCGCGCTCTGGAGCACCCAAAATCGTGACTTCTAAGGAAATGATTATAAAAATCCATAATATTATTACGCAAGATCGACGACTCAAAGTGAGAGAGATAGCAGACATGGTCAACATTTCAACAGAACGCGTACACCACATTTTAACGAGTGCCGCAATTGCTTACGACTGATCAAAAATTCACTCGTTTGTGCATTTCCAATGAGTGTTTGGACCTTTATAAGCGGAATCCGGTTGATTTTTGTAGGCGATTTGTTACTTGGGATGAAACTTGGATACACTCCAGTACACCCGAAACTAAACAACAGTCAAAACAATGGTTAGAACGTGGTTCTGCACCTCCAAAGAAAGCGAAAACCACTTTAACGGCAAACAAGGTGCTTGCATTTTGCAAGCCGTCCGGAATCGCATTTTAGAGATGGCATAAGGACATTGTAGCACCTTTGGAATAAATGTATTGCTCTTTTAGGAGAATATATTGAAAAATAAAAATTATTTTGTATTTAAAAAATACGTTTTTCTTTTCCATTCTCACTACTTGTCAAACTACCCTCGTATATCAACCTTCAGTGATCAAGTTAATCAACCACAGACTCAAAATTACCTACAAACTAAGTAAAAAAACCTACCTGCAAAAATTGATGAAAAATAAAAATAAAGAATTTTGGAAAAAGTTTATATACATATATTAAAGAGCTAATTAATAAATTAATAAATATAAAATAAAAAAAGATTGATACAACACAAATACAGCAATGTAAAAGAAATTGTGTGGATACGATAAGATATTAGAGAATAGAAAACACAGAATAATAAAGAAGGAGAAGAAGAAGAAGCTGGGCCAGTGATGGAATTAACAGCATTGAAATATTAGCAGCTCACCATCTAAAGAAGAGGATCTAACTATAAAATAAAAAACTGGGCTTGAATTATGTAAAAATAACTGAAATCAAGATAAAGAACAAGAAAATTGAGAGGTTGTAACTTGGGTTCTGAATCTGATGATCAGCGGTAAGTGTAAGAGAAAGAACGGGTATAGTAATATTAATAAAATATGAAAAATGTAATCTGTAAAAAATCGAAAGACGGCTAATGACACCAGAGAGAAAACAATATGAAAAACACACATTAGTGTGGCCAACAGTTGTTGAGGAAGACAAAAACAATATTATCATAAGTGTGTGAAGAATAAGAATAATGAAGTAAAGAATTAACGGAGGGAAAATAATAAATTTTACTAGAGGAAACAAACTAAAAATATGAAATATCTTTTTCAGTCATCAAAACATACACCAAATAACGAAAGAAGTTTTAAATAGAAACAAAAGATCTATAATTGATTACTTTTTAGTAAATAGAGATATATGAAAACTGTTTACGATACTGTTCTGTCTGGCAAACAGTTTTAGCAATGTACTTCTTTGTAAAGTGAATGTATATCTAACATAATATAGGTATAAAAACGTCAAACATACATTGTTTTTTCGTACGGGTATTTTTACCATAGTTGTCCAAGTGCGACACTGTTTAATTATCTGCTGATGGTGACAACTTAGTTGGCGAAATACGTATACAGAAAACGAAAATTATTGTAGCAAGGGGTTATACATCAACCTTCAGTGATTTAGTAAATCGACCACGGGCTCCATTAAAATTACCTATCCCCAGAATTGAATAAACTCGAGTTTTTCCTGTGGTCATTTTAAAAATCCTGTCTATCAAAACAGACCTCAAAATTTGGGCAAATTAGAAACAGCCGGAAACAAATATGCATAACTCTAGCTAATATCATTGAAAACATAGTTCGAGGACTTTATCATCGAACTGCATATTGTCAAGATGATAATAATTGATAATTTGAACAACTAAATACTTTAACAATTAGCTATTAAAATTTGTATTTTCTTTTCTATAATACATATATGGCCCATCTAATGTTTAAGATAATGTTTTTTTAACGAAACCACACGATATTTTCACATTGTCATAAAGAAAAGCAAAAACACTGCCAATCGTAATATAAAAAGCATAGATTGCCATTTAAAAATGTGGTGACGTTATAACAGAGAAAGCTTTGACGATATTACAAATTGAATGACAGCTATGTACTTGCAAAAATTATTTATTTAAATTTTTTCAACTCAACATTTAAGGGTACATTTGTTGCAATACTAGCACGAACAAAATAAATAAAAATATGTCATTTATTTTACAATAATCATATTAGTAATCGCGTATATTATATCCACAAACTATATAAATTACTTGCCACCAGATATAAGCAATTCTTTTACAACACGTTTTACGGAATTTCGCTAGTTTACAAAGAAAACCTCTATTATTATGTAAAAAATTATAAAATAATTGTCGTACGTAGACTTCCGCTGTCATGGTCCATACTATCTGCTTCTGGGCTTCCAGGCTGGAACCGCATCACTGGTATAACGGCCGACGTTTCGTACCCACTCGTATGGGACATCTTCAGGGCTCAACCACTGTTACTGTCTGTAGCACTGCAACAGTTTCAGACAGACTGGTATAACTGCCGTACCCTTCGTACCCACTCATATGGGACATCTTCAAGGCTCAACTACTGCTACTGTCTGTCGCACTGAAACAGTTTCAGTTCGACAGAGAGTAGCAGTAGTTTAGCCCTGAAGATGTCCCATACGAGTGGGTCGAAACGTCGGCAGTTATACCAGTGACGCGGCTCCAGCCCGGAAGCCCGGAAGCAGATAGTATAAAATAATTGATTTCTGAAACTTTAGATTATGAAATATGAACTTTTTTATGAACTATGTATATTTTTCCTACTGCTTATAACATAGTATTTGTAAAACATTATTTTGTATTTACCTGTAATTGCTGCTATTAAAAAATTGTTATGTAAATAAAATATGTAGTACATTCCAATAAAATTAATATTTGTAAGCCGAAAATTGTATTGAGTGTACAAATAAAATATTAACTGTATGACATTATTTAATGATTTTTGTTCCGGTCTATAAAAAGAAATGTACTTAAATTGTTAAAATAGACGGATACGTGGGTTGCCTTTTCAGTTTTGCATATAAAACAGTAGATAGCTTTTAAAGACTTCATTGTTTTTTGAGATATTCTCCATGAAGATTAATGCACTTTTGCATGTGCTCGAACCAACTCTGGAAGCAGTTGTTCCACTCGTTTGTTGGTACAGTCAAAATTGCGTTTTTGAAGGCATCGACTGCTCCTTCTGACGACTGGAACCTTTGACCACGCAGTCCGTTCATGATTTTCGGAAAGATAAAGAAATACGGAGGATGGTCCAACAATTCGACGTTTTGTTGCGTTAAAAATTCGATTGTCTTGCGTGCTGTGTGCGAACTTGCATTGTCTTGGTGGAGGATGATTCGTCCTTCGGGGTTGTTTTTCGAAGCTCGGAGATGACTTGCGGCATACAAATGATTGTATACCAATCGGCAGTAACAATTCTTTGATCTTGCAGAGGAATTATTGCTACATGACCTACTTTCGAGACAAGTGTCGCGATCATCTTTTTGGAGACACTTCGAGAACGGATGACTTTTGTCGGCTTTTCTTCGCCTTGGAACACCCAAACAGATGACTGGCGTTTATTTTCCTGCTCGTATAAGTAAATCCAAGAGTCGTCACCACTGACAATATTTTACACGTTTTTAGAGTTTCCGGCGATGAAACAATCTAGAATTTTTTGACACCAATTCACCCTAACTGGTTTGTGTTATTTGGTCAACAAATGCGGTATCCAACGGGAAACTAATTTTTTTACACACAATTCTTTATGCACAATTTTTTGAATTGAGATCTTTGAAATCCCCAATAATGCTTCAATCTGGCGATATGTCCCATGTCTATCTTCGTTGATGATCTTACGCAGACCATCGACATTTTCCTGAGTGGCTGCCGCTTTTGGTGAACCTGCCCTTGGATCGTCGCTAAGACTAATCCGCCCACATTTGAATTCTCCATACCAACGAGAAATTGTTCACTGATGTGGTGATTCATTGCCGAAAACAGAAATCAACTTGGCGAGGCATTCTTATTTAGAAAATTTCCTTCGAAGCTCTGTTTAATTACATTTTTCATCTAACTTGACAGTTCGTTGTAGCTACAACACTACACGTATCGCACTGAAACTTTTGAATTAGTGCTGAACAATTTTGCGCGACAATTCCGCCCGTTGATTAAATATTGATCAGTGTCTGGAGAAATAATTACCATGTTAGATAATTCTACAATATCGTAGAACCGTATTAAGATAACATATAATTCCAGAGAAAATTTCACTTTGGAAGATACTCCGAAGTCGAGATGTCTCATCTCGTCTTTTATCGAGAAAAACAATGATGCTGTCAGGAAGATGCTCGTATCGACAAGCATGCAAGTTATCGCTAGATACAAGAATACCTAGATAGGAAATTCATACCATTCGGCGCAAACATTTTCGAGTGAAAGTCTGTTCCCTTTGAGGACCTTGTTACATGCCCAATTTTAACTAGTGTTCATAATTTATGATCACCGCTGTATATTGTGGAATTGAAAATTTTGGGAATAATTATTTGAACAGCTTTCTTTTGTTTATTACTCTTATCGCTCTCTCGTATCTGTCAGCTTAAGTTGATAATCAATATTATCAATGAGTTATAGATCTACTAATACTATGCCGATCGATTAATTTATCGACTTATAATGGGATTGGTCAGATAAGTCGATAAACTTCGACGCGTGACTGAAAAGTTCACATTGGGTTAAATAGTAGCATCTTGCTAGAAGAACGATCTTATTTTCATTAGTTAACCATCACAACCAACCGTGAGGTATGTGATTTATAAACTTTGTATTACATAGTGGCCTAATTTTCCTCTTTGTTTTTTTCCACGTTGACTTTAGAGTTTAATTATTGAACGAATTAGCATAGCATAACTAAACTAACAATCTTCAGATCGGGACTGAGACAGTTTTCACACCACATTCTTGTAGACAATCCATTTCTCGTCACAAGTTATCAGTCACTTTAAAAAAGGATCGTTTTCCTCTTGTATAAAGAACATATCGCAGATGTTTATTTGCGTCGCCAAGTGAATTTCATCGAGTTCATGAAAAACCCAAAGATCGAGTTTGTTGACTTATCCTAACCTTTTCTTGTGATCGTGAACCCTTGAATGATGGATATTTAACGTTTCTACAATCTTTCGTGTTGTGTGTCATAAGTTTGACGCGTTCAACGTCTTAACTTTCTGACCAAGGAGCGTCAAGTTTAGAATCACGAGCAAGAAATTCATTAATGGATGTATGCAAATTTTCACAACATATAAAAATGCACACTTTAATCTTGCATTTTCAACTTTTTATAAAATTTCAAACATACAGCTGAATCCCTCAATTCTTTTCCAAAATAAAGGAACGACTTATAGACTTTAGTACTTGTAAAAATAAACCAGCGCTGTCTATTATAAAAATGCGATGATTTTTCTGACAACCCAGTAAAATGTATTTTTATGTATTATATTGTCTCAAATAAAAATTTGGAATTTCTATATATACGAAAATAAAATATTTTTTTCGTACATTGCCATAATTACATACTTATACAAATGGTACCAGGAAAGTTTTGCAATATGACGCAACAATGAATCGCAGGAAGCTGCTTGTTGCTGCATGTTGAGACATGTTCATACGTGCATAGTAGCTGCTGCGCCATGTCGACGGGCTCAGTTATTCATTAGCAGTGCTTGCGATGGCATCGTGGTCACGAAATGAAATAAAAGCAGTTTTGCGTTATAATTTTCTGCGTGGTTTAAACATAGACCAGTGCTTCATAGAAATTACTCTTGCACTAGGTAATGTTTGTCCACATCGCACAACGATATTCAGGCCTAAATGCACCAACAATTCGTTCGATTCTGCATGATCATTTGCACTTAAAGAAAAATTGTTCTGTCTGGGTGCCGCATCGACTGACTGAAGAGCAGATGACACGACGTGTGACTTGGTGCCGGGAAATGCTAAAAAAGTTTAATAAGGGACAATCTCGGTATGTGAACAACATCGTGACAGGTGACGAGACTTGGCTATACTATTACGATGTGCCAACCAAAGCTCAAAACAAAGTTTGGGTCTTTGATGATGAGGACACACCCGTAATTGTCAGAAAATCCCGATCTGTAAAGAAGAAAATGATAGCTGTATTTCTCAAATCGAGTGGAATTATGGAACGCGCCGTTTTGAACACACAGAAGACTGCCACAGCTAAGTGGTATACTGAACAGTGCCTGCCTAAAGTCACTGGATCTATGAAGAACATGCGGCCAAAGTCGAGAATGGACACCTGGTTCCTCTATCACGATAATGCTCCAGCCCACGGCGCCAAAGCCTGCACCGAACATTTGACCATGACAGGATTGAAATTTCTCGAGCACCCTCCCTACAGTCCAGATTTTGCTCCGTGCGACTGTTCCCGCATGTGAAAATGAAGCTAAAAGAGAGGCGGTTTTTCAGTGATGAGGACCTTCTGCGGGCTTGGGACAACGAGTGTGCTGTACTCCCTAGTGAAACTTGGCACAACTGGTTTAAAGATTGGTTTCGGAGGATGGAGAGGTGTATTGAGTGTAGAGTAAATTACTTTGAAAAAATTAAATAAACAAAGCTGTATTGCAATTCCTAGAACCCTGTGTATATGTATGTGCATATGTTCTTGAACATACGTAGACTTCTTGCGCTAGTGACACAACTGAAATCCTTTTTTTAAAAGATAATGATTAGCTTTGATCATACTTACCTTACAATTAGTCTTATATTTAAAAACAATAAAACAAATTTCCAAGAAAGGCTTCAATTATTAAATAAATACCACAGTAAAAATAAATATTTTATTATTTTAACAAAACATTCAACATAAACAAACATTATAGCAATTAATAACAATTACTTTACATTTAAAATAAACTTAACTAAATCAAAGAAACAATATTAGAGCCCTTTAATTTAAAACATTACCAACTAGAACAGGAATTTACAAAATTCAGGATGGATGTTGTGTTCGGACGTGTTTATTACGGTCACCTTTCTGTCTAAATTGTCTACCACAAATATCGCAGGGATATGGACGTTCATCTGTATGGATTCTTCTGTGATTATTTAGGGCGTCAGCGCGGAAAAATCTCTTTTGGCAAATCTGGGAAAAGCAAAGGGATAGGAATAGCGGAAATACGGATTTGTCAGGATCTCAGTTCAGTTAAAAACAAACAAAAATTAGAGAGTGAAGATAAGGGTTTTTTCCAAAAAGAGAAAATACCTATATTGTAAATATGTATGTATATATAATAATATAATAATAATATAAAAGACAGATTTCTAAACATTTAACAAGCTCGTTATATCATTTTGTTTCAATAATAATAGTAGTGTTTAATATACAACAATCATACAACCAAGTATAGGACAACATATATATAAATAACAAATTATTGGTAGTAGTGTAAGAAAAAATATATGTATATACGAAGGGTAAATTAACATTAAAGATACAGGTGATTGTTGGTTGTTGTAAGGTTGAACTTCATCGCAGATTACAGAGCGTGTATGATCCAAATGTTATAAATCGAAAAAGCCAACGTCTAGTACAAATATGTTAAAGATGGACGAATGGAACCGAACAACGATCCAGAGAAGAAACGAGGCAGACCAAAGACCTCACATACGGACGATAACAGCAAAAATTATCGAACGTTTGATGGGGAAGATCGTCGCATTAAAGTACAAGAAATTACTGACATTTCTAAGAGCTCTATTCATGAAATTAAATGTACTCAAAACTTTCGCAAAATTTCGGCTCGCTGGATATCGTATCGAATATTTTCTCCGATGAACAAGAAAACCAACTGAATCAGTAAGATTTTTAATCTTGCTATCCGCACGTTCTCATTCCGCGGTGTCTGAAAAATTGCCAAGACATCTCCTATATTTAAAAAATTCGACAATTCGACAATTCACTTCATCAATTATAGGCTTGTTGCTCTTATCTCTACTTTCGCAAAAGTGTTCGATATGCTTATAGGTATGTTTCGTATGACACTGGACCACATCTTTCAATCGCATGGCATGGATTTATGTCTCAAAAGTCTACCACAACCAATTTGGCTTTGATATCACAGGAAATAGCTATCTCTCAATGCTGATGATCAATTGGATGATATTTATACTCACGCATTTGATATGATTGATCATCGAATTCTTTTGCATAAAGTAAGTTGCTTAGGCCTGTGTAGATCCTTGCCGAAACTGTTCCAGCCTTATTTGTCTGATAAAATCAATTATATTTACCATAATGGATTTAGGTCTAGACTTTTCTGCTCTGCTTCGGGTGTATCGCAGGGATCTAACCTTGGTTCACTTACTTAATATATTTACTGGTTAAGTCTATCGATTGCCCTGTCTTAGCATATGCCGATGATATTAAAATCTTTCACAGAATTGACTCGTTGTTTGACGTTGACTTACTACGAACTAATGTCAACAAAATTTAAAACTGGTGCTTGTCCAACAACCCTAAGTTAAACCCAGATAATTGCTTCCTAGTGTCTTAATCTAAAAGGATTTCTATAATTGAGTCCTGTTACAATATTAACGGTGCTGAGTTTTCTTGTAAGTCCTCGATAAAAGACAAGAAATTTAATTTCTCTAATCATGTTCTCGAGATGACAGCAGCGGCTTTCAGATCTCTTAGATTTATCATTCGCGCACATGCAAATTTTTCAACAATATTGAAACTATTAAGACTCTTTTCTTTGCCCACGTCATGTCCAAACTAGAATATGCATCCATAGTCTGGTATCCTATCTATAGTGTTCAGACTAGCCTATTAGAGCGAATCCAACGTAAAATCTTGAAAAATTTCTCCTTTAAGTGTGATGGTCGTTATCCTGTTTGTGAAACCGATTATAGCTAGCTGCCTGAGCGACATGACATCGTCTAGCAGTGTTCTATTTATGCTGAGTGTTATTACTGCCAAAGTTCACACACCAGATTTATTATCAAATGTCGATTTTCTTGTTCCACGTCTGGGTTCAAGATCGAAGAACTTCAGTCATATCCCCATAGCAAGGTCCAACATCTTGTTAAAAGCTCCTCTGGCGCATTCGGCGTGGAATTTGAACCTACTTCGAATGTATCTGCCTTGACATCAGCAATACGTATGCATGCTTTATGATTGATTTGTTGTATTGTAAGCCCTACTTTTGTATTTTTGTTGTACTTTTATTGTAATTTCACTGTTATTTCTTTTTTTCCATTTTTGGGTTTGTACATGTTGGGCATTTCTAATAAACTATTATTATTATTATTATAAGCTATTTATGTTTAGCGAAATTATTCTTCTTCAATTTTCACATAACATTCGATCTCTTTTTTCAGAATAGATACTATAATTCCAGATCTCCATTCTTATCCACTTCATTAGCTCATAAATTCTTTTCCTCACTTCATTCCCTCCTCTTTTTGTACTTTCATCATACATATTATCCAGTCCTATCACTTTTTTTTGCTTTAAATTTTGAATTTGTCACAAGCCCGCAGAAATTCCTCATCACTTTCCACTTCCGCCTCTCGTTTAGCTTCATTTTCACATGCGGGAACAGTGCAAAGTCGCACGGAGCAAAATCTAGACTGTGAGGAGGGTGCTTCAGAAGTTTCAATCATGTCGTGGTCAAATATTCGGTGAAGGCTTTATCGCGGTAAGCTGGAGCATTATCGTGATACAGGAACCAGGTATCTATTCTTGACTTTGGCCGAAGGTTCTTCATAGATCCAATGATTTTAGGCAGGCACTGTTCAGTATACCACTTAGCTGTGACTGTTTTCTGTGTCCAAAACGACGCGTTCCACAATTCCACTCGATTTGAAAAATACAGCTATCATTTTCTTCTTTACAGATCGGGATTTTCTGATATCTACGGGTGGGTCCTCATCATCAAAGACCCAAATTTTGTTTTGAGCTTTGGTTGGCACATCGTAATAGTACAGCCAAGTCTCGTCACCTGTCACGATGTTGTTCATCCACCGAGATTGTCCCTTATTAAACTTTATTAACATCTCCCGGCACCAAGTCAAACGTCGTGTCATCTGCTCTTCAGTCAGTCGATGCGGCACCCAGAGAGAACAAAGTTATTTTTGTTATAACAATGACTTTAAATAATATTTGGTAAATAATTATAATTAGCGAACATTAACAATAAACATTTCCAAAAGCATTAAGTATTGTGTTTAATTTTGTCAACCAATTTTTTTAATTACATCAAACGTGGTTACCGCAAGGATCGCTAATGTTAATTGTTGCAATGGAATCAAGTCTAGTGGTACAAACTTAAGCAAAATTTGATACATGATGTCAGTTGCAATAATTAATAAGTTCCCGTTAAAACAAAAAAATCAATCGAAAATGTTAGAGAAAAGAAAATAAATTAAAAGAAAGTAAGTGGACTGTAAACACAAATGAAAAAAAGAAGCATAAGTGCTAGATAAAGAAACAATAGGCACATATAAAAATATTAAAAATCCATCGCATTTCCAGAACCAAATAAATGTTTATGGTACATTCAAAATGGCAAGTAAAAATGCCAGCGCTGATATAACGTAATACTTTTGAGGGCGAAAGAAATTATAAAATATTTCATTTCCTATCAAATGACCTGTCCAATTAATTGGTCTTAGAGTTCAACATGTTTTTGTAGAACCAAATGAAAAAATTTTTTGATGAACGTAGATCATTTGCAAAATAAAATAATTAATATTTGTCAACAATTACTGCTCTTAAAAATAAATACCAAGTGTACCGGAAAGTCAATACCGGTTTTTCTAACAGATGTCGCTAGACTTAAGTATACAGTATTATGATTTGACACATATGTCATTTTATTCTACTGACATTAAGCTTCAAAGCCTTATATATTATATTTCGCAAAAGTAACACCGTCATAGATTTATACCTCTTTGAAAATGTCGAGTCTCGTGCCTGAAAAAGTGTGTTGCGACAAGCATTACTCTCCTTATTTAATCAAAAAAAAAAGCCGCTAAAACTCATCGTTTGCTGGTAGAAACTTACGGTGAGCATGCTTCAACCATAAAGATATGTAAGGCGTGGTTTCGACAATTCAAAAGTGTTGATTTCGATGTGTAAAACAAAGAATGTTCTAGTAGGCCGAAAAAGTTTCAAGATGTGAAACTGCAGAAATTATTGGATGAAGACTCAACCCAAACCCAAAAACAATTGGCAGAAGCGTTAAATGTGGCCCAGGAAACGATTAGCGACCGATTACGAGCAATGGTAAAAATCCAAAAGATGGGAAAATGGGTGCTATATCAATTGAATGACAGGCAAATGGAAAATCGAAAAATCGTCTGTGAAACGCTGCTTCACAGATATGATCGGAAGTCATTTCTGCATTGGATAGTGACGGATGATGAAAAATGCATTTATTTTGAAAACCCTAAGTGCAAAAAATCATGGTTATCACCTGGCGAAGGCGGCCTATCGACTCCGACTTCAAATCGTTTTGGTCGTAAGACAATGCTCTGTGTTTGGTGGGACTAGAATGGCGTGGTGTATTATGAACTATTGAAACCTAGTGAAACAGTTAACACTAACCGCTACCGTCAACAAATTATCAATTTTAACCATGCATTAATAGAACTCTCCAGACCTTACCCCGTCTGACTATCACCTTTTCGCATCAATGAAACACGCACTTGCAGAGCAGCACTTCGTCAATTTCGAAGAAGTAAATTGCCTGAAAGATGGGCAACATGTATACAATCAAATGGCCAATACATTGAATAAATACATTTTTCCATTTTCTTGAAAATTATGTAGTTTTTTACGTAAATACCGGTAATGACTTTCCAGTACACCTGGTAGCTTTCTCAATTATCTCTATTAACAAGATAAATTACGATTTCATTGAAATAATTTCTTTTATTTATTTTTTTCAACAACCTTCATAAACAATGCGGATATTAAGTTATTATTAAGACTAAAATCTTTTCGTATTGATTACATTGGATGTGTCAAAATGATTGACCGTGACGTAAGCTTAGTTTTTGAATATTTTAAATTATCCCACTTACTACCCGCATTATTTGCTATTTTTGACTTTCAAATTAGATCCATTTAAACAGGCGTATCAACACTATTTTGTATACCCAATTTTACTACATAAATAATTTTAAGCTAGGCGTTAGTGAGAGTGTTTCCATAGGAACAAGATGTCTTTACTCTTTGATGCCTTATTTTGGTAGAGAAACACAAGATACGAAAGTACAGGTTGATACATTGCAAATGAATTTTGATAAATTTAACAACTTCCAAATGTAAATATTGATTTCGATGTTTAGTCACCACAAACAACGAATTGCGAAATGTTTTGAGAACAAGTATTACATTTGCAAAGAAAATAAAATGATATCAAAACTTACATTGAACGAAAGAAAAATATTTGTGAAAATCGTTAGCACAAACAGGTAATTTTAACAAAACTATATAACTCAGAGCCAGTTGAGTACATTTGATTATTTACAGGTTTATTTGTAATGAGTAGGTAGTCAATTTTTATTTGCGCCTAGAATAAAAATCGATGTAGTAAATGCGTAAGTATATACATATGTACCAACAAACATATAATAAGCATATGAGCATAGTCTTCGGCTTTGAATGAGACCGTAAATATTCGATACGGACTTATTACGAACCTGGTGCACCGACACATAGGACTACGCTCGTGATGAGCAATTCAAGTACTTAAAAGTAGAATAGCTTCAATAATAAGTTCAGTAATCATTTTAATGATAATGAAATATTAATTTTTCCATATAAAAGTTAGATAAGCGAAAACCTCCATTACTTTATTGAAACTGAGTTGCGTTCAATTAAAATTGGGATGATTATATGTATGTCCTATATTTTTTCCTACAACAATCACTACAGATATCTTACAGTTTTTTGCAAAAATTCATTTCACAGTTACGTGATGATGAGTTAACTTGTAAAATATTTCCAACAAGACAGTGTAATAATAATGTTACTCAGACTTCTTTGGAATTATTACAGGAATTTTATAGTGGTTGTATTATAAACTATTGTGGCATTCTGGATCACCAGATTTAGCATCTTCAACTACTATTTATTTGATTAAATAAAAATTGATATTTGCAAAAGTTAACTTCATAATCTTAACAATTTGAATTAAACCGTTAAGCACAAGACTCAAATAATCATAGAAGAAATATTAAATAACAAACTAATTTATATTTGCAACAAAATTATGGATATTTATATTTATAAAATTATGATAAATAGTCCATGTTCTTGAATTAAAATTTCGTAATTTCGAAAAAATATCGTTTTTTATATTAAAAAACCTTTTCTGTTTGACATGAAAAGGTTATTCACAAATTTGTAATATATTTAATGATTTAAAACGCAACTGAAAGTGATTGCAATGATGCCAAATTAGAAAATCTAAACAAAAAAATACAATCATTCTGGTACACATACTATATATTACGGTACCGTATCTGTCCATATTACTTATGCGTTTTATATTAAAAAAATCGAAAAAAGATTCTTAGAATTTTTTTTATATATTCCTTTTTACAATTTTTAGCACAAAATTAATATAGCCGCCAATAATCCTCTGGAATTTATATTATACTTCCATAAGCCAGTCCAGCCACATATCATTTAATAAAACATATTACTAAAATTACGAAAATATTTTCAGTATAGAGTAGTCTACATTTCATGGATGTGTAGTAGAATAATCCATGGATACGTATTCATGCGTAAACAGTCTCAGGTTGCGTAATTAGACACAAAATAGTCCGTAAATACGTGTATATAGATGTATAAGCAGTATTAGCTATTGACAAAAATAGCACATTCAAGAAAGAGCAAATTACTTTATTTAAACAGTGTATTTTAGCATAAATTAAGTTGATAATTTATTATTTAATTTTACATATCAAATAGCAAACAACTGATTGAGAAAATTATTCGTTAAATTTTGATAAAATTAGACGCCAATAATGCAGTACAAATTACATTGTGATATTTTTATGGAATCAAACGAATAAATAAATAAATTGTTCATTCATTAACTACGAGGATAGTTTGACAAGTAGTGAGAATGACACATAGGTGGCGCTCTAATTGGTAAAACAAATGCACTGTAATTTAGGTTGCCTATTTATATGTTTACATTCCGATATTTAGATAAATCAGTTGATTAGTTTATTTTTGATAGCTGATTGAAAAAGAAGCAACACGTCGTTTTGTTAAACTGGAAAAAAGCAGAGTATCGTGCGGTGATTAAATACTTCATAATTAAGGGTATGAAAGCTACCGAAATAAAAGATGAATTACGGGAAACATTAGGTGAATCTGCTCCATCATCCGCCACAATAAGTAGATGGGTAAATGAATTTAAACGTGGTAGAACAAGCTGTGCTGATGAAGCGCGCTCTGGAGCACCCAAAGTCGTGACTTCTAAGGAAATGATTATAAAAATCCATATTATATCGACGACTAAAGTTAGAGATAGCAGATATGGTAAACATTTCACATAACGCGTACACCACATTTTAACGAAGAAATTTGGCCTTTCCAAGCTTTCGGCAAGATGGGTGCCGCGATTGCTTACGACTGATCAAAAGTTCACTCGTTTGCGCATTTCCAATGAGTGTTTGGACCTTTATAAGCGGAATCCGGTTGATTTTTGTAGGCTATTTGTTACTTGCGATGAAACTTGGATACACTACAGTACACCCGAAACTAAACAACAGTCGAAACAATGGTTAGAACGTGGTTCTGCACCTCCAAAGAAAGCGAAAACCACTTTATCGGCAAACAAGGTGATGGCATCAATTTTTTGGGATTCAAAGGGCATTTTGCTCATTGATTACCTTCAGAAAGGTGCCACAATAAACGGACAGAACTTCTACAAAAATTAAATGTTAAGATTCGTGCTAAACGGTCAGGATTGGCAAAAAAAGATTCTGTTTCACCAAGACAACGCTCCCTCGCATACCAGCACAGTTGTGATGTCCAAAATCCACGAGTTGCATTTCCAATTAATACCGCATGCGCCTTATTCGCCGGATCTAGCACCTTCCGACTTCCACCTTCTTCCAAAATTGAAAACGGCACTAGGTGGAAAGAAATTTTCGTCTAACGACGAGCTTATCATCTTCGGAAATGAGTATTTTGCAAGCCTTCCGGAATCGCATTTTAGAGATGGCATAAAGGCATTGGAACACCGTCGGAATAAACGTATTGCTCTTTTACGAGAATATATTGAAAAATTAAAATTATTTTGAATTTAAAAAATTCGTGTTTCTTTTCCATTCTCACTACTTGTCAAACTACCCTCGTTAGAATACTTTACGATAGGTTATTTTACTAAACAAAATTTACTTTCATTTTAAAAAAACACTAACTTTGTAATTAAAAAAAAGAAGAAATAATACATTTTTTTACAAAATTTAAAATAGTTAATACACCTTTATTTTACACATTTAAAATTTTTATGTAATCTACATGAAATGAATACAGTAGCAGTAGTTTCAAACGTCAAGTAGTATCAACTTCTATAAATAATCTGACCAGGCAGTATTGAAATTGAAAGATTTTTGTAGTTTTGATAGCAATTTGAATAATGAAAAATGTGTGGATGAAAGTTTTAACACAAAAACGTTATAAAATTTTTTACCGTAGAGAGAAATGGCCTCAAAAATTATCAATACTCCATTACCATCAAGTAAGATTCTAAACGATGTCGTTGAGATCGGAAATCCATTGAAGATTGTCCAAAATTTGGCAAATCTTGTCAAGAACACAGATAATGATAGAGAATTTACGGTTTGGTAAATTAAAGTTTTAGTTACTGCCAGGAAAGTTCAGATATTGTCGGGTGAGGTGAAGATATCTGGATTATCATTAAGATCCTCCGACAAAGTAAGGATCAATGCAGGGAGCACTACAATTACTAGTGATATTTATTAAAATAAAAGTTGTCACCTTAACGTAAAAAATTTGAAAAAACTACTGCTAGACAAAATTGCAAAAGTTTCGACAAATTACCGACGAATATAATTTCCAGAAGTTGAGACATCCGCGATATAATCCTGATTTGGCACCTACTAATCTTTTTCCTAAGTTGAAAAAACAATTACGAGGACGGAGATTTACTTCTGATGATGACTTAAAAGCTACCGTTAATAAATATTTGAATAATCGAAAAAAATTTTTTAAAGAAATCTCGTCATTGTGGAATCATTGGAAAAAATATATAGATGTTGTAGAAATATCTATACAAAATTTATTTTTTTATTGCTCTGTTTTTTCTTTCATGTCTAGGTAAATTACATAAAAATTTCCTCTCATATATTTAAATACATAACATAGAAGACGAACTCAGAGAAATAAAAATATACTTACATCACAACCATATCTACGATCATTTGTATGAATTAAGCGGTGTTGATAATAAACCGATCCTGTTAAAAAACATTTATCACATACTGAGCATTTAAAAGGTCTTTCTCTGGTATGCACTTTTCTTATATGATCCTTTAAATCTGGACGAATTGTGTATCTTGCTTCACAACCTTCGTGGGGACATGCAAACGGTTTTATACCTGTAATATAAGAATAAATTGTTTCAATACTTGTTAACACATGATAGCCTTCTACAAAATCTGCAAAACTCAAGTATCAAAAAATTATTATTATAAATTATAATATTCTGCAAAAAATCCATAAACATGAAGTCACACTACTAAAATTTCTACATTTATTATTAACTGCTTTTGAGATCCAAAAACCTGTTGCTAATTTCTTATGAAATAATTTTTTTTGTTTCTGGAAATTTTCATTTGCGCAAATAATATGAATGTTATTACTTAATATTGACAATTTAATGTAAATAATGGGTGATTCATTATGAGGTACTTTTTTCAATAGCGCTTTTTTTGGCAGATAAAACGTGAGTTGTGTCAAACTTTCACGTTACTTCAGTTAAGTATTGTGTGACATTTTATTATGGAAAGACTCGGCCCAGTACAGCAACTACAAGCATTCCGCGGGAAATGTGTTTCGTGAGCTTAGAGTAACTTATGGTCTCCGTAATTGGCCTACCGAACGCACAATTCGCTATACCATCGAAAAATTTGAAACGCAATTTTCATTATTGGATAATACGCGACCAAATGACCACATCTAGCACGTACTGAAAAAAATATAGTGATGGTAGCTGAGAGTGTACGCGATGACCTGGTTCAGCGTAAACAAATTATTCAGCTGTATTACGGAAATCAGCGTTCCGCGACAAACGTGTTTCGTGAGCTTAGAGCAACTTATGGTCTCCGCAAATGGCCTACCGAACGCACAATTTACTATACCATCGAAAAATTTGAAACGTAACTTTCATTATTGGATAATACGCGACCAAATAGACTATATCTAGCACGTAGTGAAAAATATAACGATGGTAGCTGAGAATATACGCGATGACCGTGAAGAATCGATACGACGTAGATCTCAACAACTTGGCTTGTCGTATGCCACAACTTGGCGTAAAGCATACAAAATTCAACTAGTTCAAGAATTGAAAGCGGCCGACCTTTCAAATCGTCACCATTTCAGTCTTTGGACTCTTGAAAAGTTTGAAAATGATCCACTGTTTTCGACCGTTTGTTCAGCGATGAGGAACATTTCTGGCTTAATGGCTACCTCAATAAGAGCAATTGTGGTTTTGGTGTGAAGAGCAACACGAAGAGGCTCAAGAGCTACCATTACATCCAGACAAAACCACGGTTTGATGTAGTTTATGGGCAATTAGAATCATCGGTCCATATTTCTTCACGAATGTAACTGTGAATGGCGCCCATTATCGTGTCGTGATAACGGACTATTTGCTGTTTGTAATTGAAGCCCGTGATCTCGACAATATTTGGTTACAAAAGGCGCTATTTGCCACACAGACTGTGAAAGCATAGCTTCATTGTGAGAACAATTTGGTGAACATTTAATTTTACGTAATGGAGCTGTGCAATGGTCGCCTAGATCGTGTGATATCAAATCTTTAGACTTTTTCTTTTAGGGCTACGTAAATTCGAAAGTCTGCATGGATAAGCCAACTTCGATTGAGCAATTAGAAGCCAACATTATTCGCATTATTCGCCAAATACCACCTGAAATGTTCGAACGTGTCATCGAAAATTGAAACTTCCGAATAGACCATGCTGACCATTTGAAGGAAATGATTTTTATTAAATAAATATCAAGAATGGTTCTTTTGTATGATAATAAAGAATACCCGATAAAATAGAAATTTTTATTTTTTTATTTTTGAAAAAAGTACCCCCAAATGAATCACCACTTAATATAATGCTAAATGTAAATTACGTTGGAGACAAGATAAATGAATAACCGAAAACGGTAAAAACCCCTTACTACATTAATATTTGTATCCTATTATATACAATTTCGACAACCAAGTTGTTCAGTAGTAATTAAAAGACAGTGTCGAACACGAGCACACGAAAGAACGCTTCTTTTTCTATGTGGCTTTACTGCAAGTCCGTGTCAAGCGCCGTGTGTTAATTACTACTGAAAGTAACAACTTAATTATCGAAATACGTATGAGTACACGGAAAAAACGCGGCATTTTATGCGGGTTTACTGTGAGCCCATGTTAAACGTCGCGTTTTAATTACTACTGAAAATAACAATTTAATTATCGAAATACGATCTGTAGGACACAAATATTAATGTCATGAGAGTTTTTATTTTTTATATAATGCTAATTCATAATTTTCCTTAATCTTTTTGTTTTAATAGAAAATTAAAAAATTAGTTTTAGACAATCTGTCTGTTAAAATAGTACACATGTTCCTAAATTTCTGGTATTCTAATTACAATAAATATGTAATGTATTTTCTGAATATATTTACAAGTGTTAACTTACAACACATCCTGATCTAACTTGGCTGCACTAAAGGAAATGTGTTAAAGTAAGCATGACAACCTTAAAGTGAATGAAATTAGTGCTTATAATGTAGTTATAGAATGGTTGAATGGTTTTAATTTTGTAATGTAATAATATAAATAATAACAATCTTCTTTAACATTCAATATACATTGAGAATTTTCTGTTTTAAGTAGTATTTATTATGAACTTAGTTCCAAAGCAATTAGATTTTTTAGATTATATAATCATTAAACATAGAATTATTTTTAAAAATAAACTGTAATCTAAACAACATTAGCTACCCAAATGTCTTTTTATTAATGTATTAAAAATAATTTGGAAAATGTAAGAAAAGTCCTATAATTTAGTTGGATATAAAATCACTGAAGTATCAAAAAAAGAACACTTTCTTATAGTACTATGTGTGTGTACATGTGTACAGAAAATAAACAAATTCTAATTAGATTATGTCTTACCTTGATGAAATCTCATATGTTGCCATAAATGTGATGTTTGAGAATAACATCTTTTGCAAATTTCACAAACATAAGGTTTTAAGCTTTGATGGGCTCTACTATGTATTAATAATGCCTTTGCACTGTGAACAACCTGCCCACATTCTTCACATTTAAATTTTGCAGGATGCTCTAACTCTCTATGGTTTTCCAAATCAACTACACTGTCGAAAACTTTAACACACCTTTCACATTGGTATTTGTAACCAGATTCAACAATGGCGCTTAAACGTTTTGTCTTAGTTGTTTGCCTAGGAGACTTTCTTTTTCTGCCACGTTTCTTTTTCTCTGAATCTTGTGATGTGTCTGATTTAGAAAAACTACTAGACTCACTGAAAATTTCTGATTTAATGCAAATGTCTTGCGATCTATCATCCACAGTATTTTTTATTGTCTCTTTATTATTATTATCATTATATTTATTTTCTGTTGGAACATTCATTGCAAATAATACATCTTCTATTAATTTTACTATGGCTTCTTTATTCTCAACTATTTTCATGGTATTGTCTTTTAAATGTTCTTTGTTTGTATCGTTAGAATTAGAATCTACTGGTGCAAACACCTTAGGTGTATAATGTTTTTTCTTAAATTTATGTGTATATAATATCTCGTGAGATTTAAAAGTTCTATCACAATATTCACAGTATGTTAATTTTGGTAAATAAAAGAGATTTGCTTCATCAGAACATTTTGTTAACCAATGTTTAGATGCTAACACATATGAATCAAATGTTAAATTACAAGTAATGCACTCATAATTTACCCTTGTGGAATGTGATTTTTGGTGAGCTAATAACCGATTTTTATCAGCATATGTACGATTACAATATTCACATTGAAGAAGCAACTCAGTCAAAAACTTTTGCACGTTTTTAAGAGTAAGATTATCATTCGGTTTGCCATTATATGAAATTCCACGATCAGCTAAATCTGATGAATCTTGCGAAAGATCCTTTGTTTCATTAGATGAAATTTTGCACTCATTTTCATCTATACTGTTATTTTTTGATCCATTAGCACCAAAATTTTCAAAACAATTTTCAGCATGCTTGGAAGCAGAAGCTGGTGTTGCAAATACTTGATAACAACCAAGACATTTCCAAACAGTTACATCACTTCTATAAAATTTAGATATATCACCAGCTTTCTTGCAATGGTTTTCTTTATGAATACGTAAGCGATTTTCACTTACAAATTGTTTACTACAGTGCTCACATACATTAATGTTAGTTTCATCATGACTTGTTTGATGTCTTTCTAAATTATTTTTACTAACAAACTGCTTTCCACAAGTTGGGCAGTCAAACTTCATTCTCATACCTTTATCTATGTCTTTTATATCAACATTTGGCTTAAGAACCACTTTATCAGCATTGAACTCACATTGATGTCTCTGATACTGATATTTTGTGGGAAAATTTGTATCACAATTTTGACAAATTATCATGGTAGGTATATTAGGAATTTTTGATTCCCTTTTGGATGGAATATTTCCACAGATAACAGATTTATTTTCATAAGGATCATTTAGCACTGTAGATATTTCAGTAGCATAATTCATAGGATTAAGATCTTCAACTCCTCCAATTTTTATAACTCTTATCGAAGAATTTTCCAAATTCAAAAATCGAAATTTAAAATTAAATTTTTCACTTGAAGAAAAAGGTATATCAAAATTAGTATTATAGGAAGGAGCTAAGCTTGTCTTCATTATAAATTCTTGGGACATGTTATCAACTTCATACTGATAAGAATTTACAGTACCATCAGGATCTATTTGATGAACTTTTATAAAACTTATATCTGCATTATTCATCATTAGTAGCGAATTAATTCTGAAACCACTAGATGCTTCAAAATCTAACACAATTATCGCAACAGCTTTGCATTATTTTAAATTTAATCTAAAAATGAAATATTTAATTAAAAACAACTTTTGTTTTCATAAATGACAGTTTAAATCTAAAATACAAGAATGCCATGGTAACAGTATACACAACAAATTACAAATTGTTGGCTTTAAAGTTTTAAACACAAACTTTTTATTTGATAGAGGGTATTATACAGGAAAACTAATATAAACTAGTTTTTTATCTTCAATAGAAATTACACTGTCGAAAAATGATATATCTGAGAATTCCTACAAATTTTGTTTTTAAATATTAAGCTAAGTAATTATGGTACACAAAACTTCTGATGGAAATTAACTTTGAACATTTCAAAATTCATTTTATAGCGCGGCTATCTGTGCAGGAAGTGATGTAAATAAAAATAAAGGTAGAATTCAAAAATGATATAATAAATTTTTATGTAGATATACCAATATAAATCAAATAAAACACCAATTAAATTGATGAACGTGATAATTATGTTATCACATATAAATACACAGCATTTTCCACAATACTCGGCATATTATCACCCATTAGGAACAATTGATAAGTACATTTAAATAAATTTGCAGTAAGAATAAACAACTTGCAAAAAAAACTTGTAATTGTTTATTATTACATGATATTCTAAATATTCATATAATGGAAAGAGTTGTTGTATTTGGTTCTACAGGAAAAACGGGAACTGCTGCTGTAGAAGCTGCAGTTAAAAAAGGTTTAAGAAAATGATATTTATCTTAACCTCCAATAATATTCCTTTGTAGGTTTAAATGTTAGAGCATTTGTTAGAAATCCATCAAGATTACCAGATCATCTAAGAAATAGCGTAGAAGTTGTTAAGGGAGATATTTTGAATTATACAGATGTTTATAATGCTATTAAAAATTCTACTGCTGTTATCTCTGCTCTTGGTACAGGTACAGACTTAGATCCGACAACTCTGTTAAGTGATGGGACAAGAAATATTGTTAAAGCAATGAAAGAATTAAATGTAGAAATTCTATCAGTTTGTCTATCTGCGTTTTTATTTTTCGAACCAGATAAAGTGCCTCCAATGTTTAAAAATGTTACAGAAGATCACAAAAGGGAATATGAAGTTGTTAAAGAATCTGGGTTAAAATATATTGCTGTTAATCCACCACACATAGCAGGTTAATAAGTTGACCATTCAAATTATAGTTATTTCACAAATTTTTGTTATAGTTATGGAAGATGTAGAATATATATTAAAAGAAAATGAAGTTCCTGGACGAGCTATTTCCGTTCATGCACTAGGGAGATTTTTGGTAGATTGCTTAACTCAACCAGACAAATATGGAAAAGTATGGGGCATATGTAATAATAAATAATTATTTTGTACATGACTAAAATATATATATCGTCAATAGGGACCATTTTATATATTGTAGTGTACAAAGAAAAGTAGAAAGTTAAATGCAATATAAATTTTTGTATACTAAAACTCTAATACGTTTATTCTACATATAGCATGCTTTAACTCAGGTATTTCGTTGTAATAGAAATAAAATCTTAAATATATATATTTTTTTATTAAGTCTGACATTATTAAATAGCATAGATCGACTTTTAAAGTTTAACCTTCAATTAATAAAGCACAAATTGCATTAAATATTTTGCTTGAAAAAAAAAATATTTTTAAAGTATACACTGTATTTGCCTACAGTGATTTTATAATTATTAAAAATAGTTTGAATTTACCGTGACATTAAATTTCTCGAATGTTGGTCACATATGAGTTTCATATGAATATTTTTCTTCTTTGGCGTCTCAAAGAAGATAATTAGTGAATAGTTTGAAAGAAGTTGAGGGATTCTAATCTTTATGTTGCTAATTTATTCTTAAAACTGCATAATATTGAACAATAAACCAAGTAAAGTGAGAACAAACAATTAATTAATTTGTTTTAAATAAATACATATCAAATTAGCTTAATTAATTAGGGAAATGCTTCATAATAAATGTTAAAAATATCTACATTGACATCTAAACAGAAATCAATTCTTCTGATACTAGTAAATATTCGTTAGTCTCTGATGTTATATATTATTTATATCCTCAACAATGCAAGTTTACAATTCTTCTGTTACACAACTGATTGTCGTAAACCTTTATTTTCAAGTGGCCAACAAATCCAAAGGAGTTAAACTTTGTGAACTTGGTGTTAAACACTATCTACTAATTTACAAACACCAATTTTTATTGGGTGTAGACTAGATTCTATGTAGTTACAAGGGTTTTCAATTGCCAAAATTCTTTAGTTCTGACTGTGAATATATGTATGTGGTGCCGAGCCTCGTCAGATGTAAATATTATTTTCAAAATGACATAATTATTCAGATTTTTATTGAACAATTGACAACATTGTATGTTCATGCCTAATCAATACTAACAATCGTGTAAGAGCTACTATATATATATGGACGCATATGGATATACAGATGTTTTATTAATGCTGTATTATAGCCTAAAATGCTAAAATTTGTAACAAAAATATTCAAAATGAATTAAACGCATATATCTGAGCAGTTAACTTTCAAATTGATTTGTTGCAGTTTGTTTAAATCCGATGTCAAACATCACTAATATCTTCTGTTAAAATTAATGGACATCAAATTGATTGTCCTTACATATATATTTATTTTCAAATTACAATACATGCAAATTTCGGTGTGTGAATACATCATGCTCTGTCGCAAAAGGCATATTAGGAAGCAACTAAAGCATACTAAACCAAATATTATTCTGTGACCTAAAATTAACAAGTTGACACTAACTACACTTATATTTGATAATGAAAATTAAATGTTTAACCACGATAGCTATCCGCAAAACTAAAAATACACAGAAAATGGAGTGGGCTAATTCAAAGCGTCCTCGATCATTTAAAATCAAGCTGTATATATTTTTGCTGTATATATTTTTGTACATGGATGTAAAACAAAACAAAAAGAAATCAAAAAAATTCAAAAATAAATACTTTACTACCAGCAAAGATACAATAATTATAGATGGCAAAAAATTTATTATACAGTGATATCAAAAGTAAAAATTGTTGAAGCATCTTAAATATTGGTATTAAAATATTTCATTTCCATTTCAGAATTTGTCAATATCGATGTACTACTTATAATGAATTTTACTTATATTTAGCATGATGTGAAATATTTATCAATATTTAAATGCTTAGGTATATAGAATGAGTTAAAAAAATCTTTGTTTAAGTTAGCATTTAGGAAATAGAAAAATTTCTGTTACTAGGTTTACAACTATTACCCTATAAAAGTTTTTCATGTTACAATTGACATTGGCGTGCGAAAATTTATGAGATTATTCATGTCATTGTTTCTCAATTTCATATTATTCTTATCTGAATCATAAATAACAGAATTTCTTAGTAGTAGGGTCAGCGAGAATGGCATTTACCGTGGTACAAAACACTCATCGTTATGGCGTATTTCGTTGCTAGCATGACAAATATTTATCGATGTATTCAATCAAGTTTTGTTATAAATAATATATCACTGTCCAAAGTTATGACATTTAATACATTTAAGCAACATCAACAATGTGTTGTTAAGCTTCTTCTAAAGTGTTTATAATGAAAAAATTTTCAGATAGACCTCATATATCTCAGGCAGTTAAGGAAAACATACACAACAAATGGTCCAGAGCCAAAATAAATATCTTCGACTATTTTAGCAAATAGGTAGAATTCAATGTATTCTTTGAGCAACATATCCAAGAACTTTCTTCTTTACAGGATTATTAAATGGAAGTTCCTACACAACAGTCAGGAGATGATTACAAATTCACCCATATAAAATGAGTGGGTCTGCAGCTTCTTTCACGAAGTTCGAATATGCAAGTACACTATTATCAGTTAATATCAATAACAATGCATTGTACAAGACCTTCTTCTCAGATGAAGTTTGCTTTCCCTTATCTCATATATATATATATATATATATATATATATATATATATATATATTCACATATCTTGATTGAAACTAGTTTGCATCCTATTAAGACGTGTATGGATAGAAATGTCTCCAAAACAACTTATTGGTCCTATTTTTTTTAATTAGACAATTTCTAGAGTGAGGTGCAAAGAAGTATTCTTAATGAATCTCTTTTCAAATTCATTAAATGAAGATGATTTATTACATGGTTACTTTTAGCAAAATGGAGCTACTGCACACACAGCTGTTGGTGCATTGAAATTCATAAAAAACTTCTTTCCTCGAAGATTAATAAGTACAAAAGCTTGCCGCTAGATTACGTGATCTAACTCTGTTAGATTATCTATTTGGATCCTTCAAAAAATAAAATTAATCATAATAAACTTCATAACATTGAAGAACTACAGATAGCAATTCGAAATGAAATTGAGAACATTAGTCTTGAAATGCTGCAGAAAATTTTTGAAAATTTATAAAGAAGAATACATATCTGTTTGGAAAACAATAAACATCACTCATAACACAATTATTTCATCAGATAAAAAAAAAGTTCGCACGTAATTAGTAAAATTTCTGTTTAAATTTATCAATTTCATTTATCCCAAATATTTCACATTATACTAAAAATAATTAAAATCAATTATAAGCAGTAAATAAATTTAATATAAATTTTAATAATTTTTCTATAAAACACCACAATGTCTATCACTCGTAAGCAACGCCACTGACACATCCAAAGTAAATGTGAAAATCTAACATTTTACTACCAATTTTTCAGGTCTACCAACGATTTTGTCATTTTTTATCACACTATAATTTCAGTTTAAAATTGTCATTTAAATATACGATCAACTAGAAATAATGTTACAAAGTATTTTAAAGTTTTGATGTGTTAGTACTCTTATTGTTTATTTATCTATGGCTATTAACAATTCATTGTATTTTAATTGAATATTATAAATTACAATACATTTTTTCACAATAGACAAAAATATTACCTATATATAATTTAAAGTTTTGTTATCGAGATGTATTTACAAGAAGTAATGTCTTAGATTACTTGGAAATATACATTTAAATTGGGATTAATCTATACACGAAACAGAAAATGGACTATATATAAATTATTTAAAAAAAAAAAATAACATTACACTACCGTAAATTTTTGTTCATATATATTTTAGAGGTAGTATTTTTAGGAAATTGGTCTTTATTATTTAAAGCATACTTTGTAATGAACTGTCTGCTTGGTATATAGCAACCGAATATTGAAATAGGTTCACAAACACTATATCCTAGTTTGAAATAAAATATTTCTTGTCCTTTTGTTGATAAATATATAATTCGCAAATTCAAAAAAGTTCTACAATATTCTTCAGCTTTTTCCATTAAGTATTTACCATAGCCTTGCCCTCTCATATTTTTCTCTATTACAACAGACTCTATAAAACAACCATCTGGAATTGAAGGAATTGCAGACAATTTACAATGACCAATCACTCTATCAAGTTTTAGTAATATTAAACATGTAGGAAGTTCATCTTTTGAACTGTCCAAACTACGAAGCCTTGCAGTTTCACTTCGGTGCCATTCAGAATTTATAAGTCTGCAACATTCTAATTTATATTGTGGATACTTATGTAAAGGCACTACTGATAAGTCCATGTCTGAAAACAAATAAATATGAATTTGAGTTATTATTATAAATAAAGAATAACAAACTTTTTTCATATTTTTTATGAAACACATTTGTTATACCAATGTAGGAATAGTTAACTACTTTTATTATATTGTGCGCAAAATACATGTTATGTATACATTCAATAAAATATACTTTAAACCATTCTCACAAAAACACATTATCAATTAGAAATGTATTAACAAAATTATCCATGAAACACAATCACAGGAATGTATTTATAAGTTATAGGTAAGTGCATATGCTTGACTAGCTTGACTGTTGAACATAGGCAATGGAACACTATATATGATATAATAAACTTTTCCGATATTCTCCAAATAATAAATTTTAATCTTTCGTGTATATAGGTTCCTAAAAAAATTTAGTACATTATCCAAATTCTATTTTACGTTTACGCAAATGTCTTTTTGAATTTTTAAATTTTTGTGTTTTTAAATATTACTAAATTTTGAAATTAAGAAGTAATAAATATTATTTATGGCAAATAATTTGTTAAGAGATTGGAGGGAAATTTAAATAAGCATATTTCTAAAATTTTGCAGTAAATCAAATATAGGCTTAATTCCATAAAGTTAAAATGATTCGTCATTGAATTAAAGAATAAATAAAACACTTTGTTTAAATTTCACACTATATTATATGTTTACTGCGACTAGTTTCATCTCTTAGGACATTATCAACAGTAAATATATAATATAGCGCCAGTATTTTCTTAGTGTTTTGTCTATTCCTTAGTTTAATAAAATTTCACAAAGTAACGACCACAACTATTTGATTTGTTTTTTTACTCTGCGAGAAATTGTTTTCCTAAACTCGATCAATAAATTTGACCAATTTCATTTATATTGTCCAGTCGGAGAACTATCTGCTGCAATTCTACTCTTTTCTTGTGTAAGCAGGTTTAAAAAAATATATGGAATAAATTATTTAATTGAAATTATAAGTATAATGTCAATAATGCAAGTATATGAAAATGTAGTTACCTCGTAATTAAGAGTCTTCTATTATTTAAAAACAATAAAACTGTTTAAATGTAATATTTAAGTGTAACGCTTTTAATTGATTAATGTTTACTTAATATAATATACAAACGTATATCGAAATTCATTAATTTATTATCAAAGGTAAGTTTAGATTAATAGTAACATTAGCAATTACTACAACCTCCTTTAATCATTGTGGTATATATTAATATATTGTCCGACAAATAGTCGCCATTACCACGCCACTTACTAACATATTTCACGTTTCCAGGCGCTTTGTCACAAACTTCGAAGATTATTTCATATGATTTTATAGTATTAGTTTTAACTGCAAATGAAACGATATCATAAAAACGTTTGTACCTTTACTATTTGATGAAAGTTTAAATCTTACTTTTTGTAAAAACCAACCAGCTATAATCGTACAACGTAAATAAAAAATAATTCCTTTCTATTTCTATTTTGGATGAGATAACTCATGTTCGCAATTAAGTTTCTCATTATAGTGTTCTCTGTAGTTTGCTCATAGTGCGCACGCCATCGAACAATAAGTTTTATACGTAACTCACATGTAATTCGGTACGGACTCATCTCGATTTTACCCCTGCTCGCACGGCTAAAAATCTGACACGTTCATAAAGTACCTAATTGAATAACATTATGTAAATAGTTATTGTATTATAGTGTTTTATTTGAATCGACAGTGTTGCTTGAGGTTTTAATTCTACGTAGTTGGTTACTTATAGTTTCAACCATAAATAAGAAGAATAAATGGTTCCAACAAAACAATTGAATGCCCGGGATATTTACCGATTTATGTTTATAATTCATTTTACATATACCAACAATAAGTTAAAAAAAAATAAAAACAGTTAAAATTAACATATTTTAAGTAAATAACTTTTTAATAATATGAGTTATAGAGAAAAAAATCTTTCTTCGTATTTAAAGTTTAATATGATTTCAGACTATAAATGCTATAGGCAACCCATAAAACCAGAGTTTCATTATAAATTATAAATTGATTATAACCTTAATATTATATATTAATCAAGTTTTTGTTCAAGTGTTAATTTTTTTATTTTGGGACGAATATTTATTAACTTGCTTACCTTGAGAAAACAGTATCCTTTTTACAAATTAAAGAACATGAGATTTTTAGTGACTAATTTGAACCTGTTATTTTTGCAAAAACGATTTAATTCCATAATAGAACAATTTTTTGTGTTTCCATGAAGAATAAGTAATTATTTATTTAGTCTTTATATAATAATTAGTGGAAATTTACTTACCTACCAAAGAAGTACATAGGATTTTGGAGTTACTGGAATTATATTATTTGGGTATAAAAACTGAATGAATTGCACTAAAAATAGCCAGTGTTAAAAATAAAGTTTGTAGTTTCAATAAGATGATTCCAACAAGAATGGGAGTTCCAAACAACCTGACAGATAATCCTTTAAGTGTTTCTTGGCATGATTCTGCTTGGATACCAATACTAAATACTGCCAATGTAATGGATTATTTTTCAGAGCGTTCAAATCCCTTTTTTGATAGGACTTGTAATAATGAAATTGTCAAAATGCAAAGACTTAATCCAGATCAGTTGCAGTTAATAAATAATATATTTACATATATATTTTTTCTGTAATTAAAATTTTGTAGAAATATGGTAGGTCTGGAATATGTTTTGCTTCATGTTCAAGAACCCATACTTTATGTAATACGTAAGCAACATAGACATAGTCACCAACAAGTAACACCTCTTGCAGATTATTATATAATAGCAGGGGTGGTATATCAAGCACCTGACTTAGCAAGTGTTTTGAATTCACGATTGGTAAGATTTTCTTTACTTTAATTATATGAAAATATAATGAAACTCATAAGATAATTCATATTTTAAAATAAACTACTTAATAAGATAAAATAATATTTTTAGCTATCAACTGTACATCATTTACAAGCTGCATTTGAGGAGGCTTCTGGATTTTCTCGATATCATCCAAGTAAAGGTTATTCTTGGGATTTTAAATCTCAAAGAGGAAATGCAGAAAAACCAAAACCCAAGGAAGAAAAACCTAGAGAGGAGCCAAGTTCTCTCTTTCAAAGACAAAGAGTGGATATGTTGCTAGGTGAGTTGATAAAAAAGTTTCCACTACCTACTCCTCCCCAAGCTAAAGTTGCTCCAATACCGGCAAAAACTGAGTCAGAAAATGGTGCTACGGAAGCTAAGGATATTAAGACTGAGAAACATGAAAAAATTAAACCACCACCTGAGAAAAAACCTAGGATTAGTTAAACATTCATAGGAATCGTAATTATGTTTATGTCTAGTGTAAAAATCTAATTTTAGTTTTTGTTTATCTTATTTAAAGAATGTGAATAAAGACACTTAAACAAACCTAACAAAATAAAATGAATGTAATCCAATATGTTTATCAAAAAGGTTATATTCATTATTTTACAGTTTCTTCAAGTAGTGAGAAATGAAGGACTACCATTAATATTTCTCATATTTTTAAAAATTCACATATCTGATTTGTAATTATCTTACGTGACTAGAAAAATTTATTTATTATTAAAATAAACTGTTCTAATAAGTCTTTTAAGTTATAAGAATTTGTGATAGCTTAGTATTAGAGAGACATACAAAATCTTGATGCATGGATATAATTACACAGGAACATTAGTTGCATCAGTTCATGGAATAAATTTTGGCACTGCATTATGAAAATGTAAATAGAATAATGGATTTTACTGTAATCATATAAGTAAATACTGCATTTATTTAAGAGTGTAGCACTAGGCGATGTTGGTTGATATTTTAGTATTGCTAAGTTGCTATATTCACTCAAATGAAAAAATGCTCTTTTTGACAGGCATCGATTTCAAGTGAAAGAAATGTGATTTAAATTAAAAAATTCCTATTAGTTTGAAATGAGTTACAAGTAGCGCCGCTGTTTTGCGAATTGCCAACACTCGCATAATTCGCATCTACAACTGATGATGCATTGTATTGTGTTTGTTAATATATGACAAACAATCTTCGCTTTTTATGAGAATCATTTATCATTGTTCTAAATTATTGACACTGGTCGACCATCCTCGCACATTCTGATGGTTTTTAATTATTTTGGATGCAATAAAAGACAGACTAAAAAAATATATAATCAGGGAACGTTGCCTTGTTGGAGCTAAAAATATCAGTTTTTGCATTCGAAAATATTTATTTAATAATAGAATCTGTTTCTTTTTCCCAGTGTTGAAATTGTTGACCAGTTTCTAACAAGCAATTAAGACATAATTTTACCTGGCAAACTTATTAAAGCACTTGATCAATAAGGTTGATATATAACCCCTTTCCACAATTAACTATTTGTAAATTCTGTATACGTATTTCGACAACCAAGTTGTCATCATCAGCAGATAATTTCAAAGTGTCGCACCTGGTAAAACACGGCGAAAAAATTGTACGAAAAATAAACTCCGTACGCGATCCGCACCGTTGAAAACCAAGATGTGCACATCTTGCGGATCGCGTACGGAGTTTATTTTTCGTACAATTTTTTCGCCGTGTTTTACCAGGTGCGACACTTTGAAATTATCTGCTGATGATGACAACTTGGTTGTCGAAATACGTATACAGAATTTACAAATAGTTAATTGTGGAAAGGGGTTATATATCAACCTTATTGATCAAGTCAATCAACCACAGGCTCCATCAAATTCAATTATTAAAGCACGATGGTTAGTTTCGTTAATTAAGCAAATAATATGTTACACAATACCTTCCATATGAGCTTCTTGAACAAGAATTAAGTTTATTATATTGCCCACATTTTCCACATTTGTTTTTGACTGCAGTATTGAGGGAAGGTGGTATCTAGGCATATGGAATAATTGATCAAAGAAGGCATCAGATAGTTGCGTATGCAGATGATCTGATGATAGTCACAAGATCGAGGAAAGAGCTAGAAAGGGTGTTTGGTAAATTGGAGAGCACAGCAAGAACATATGGCCTAGTAGTGAGCGAGAAAAAACGAAGTATATGGAAACACGCCAAAACAGCGGGAGAGATACAGTTATTAGCTTCAATGTGGAAGGGAGGGAGTATAAATTCGAGGAGGTAAATAGCTTTGATTACTTGGCTGTAACTGTAACAGGTACCGTAGATGAAAGTTTAGAAATCCTAAATTGAATGGCTAAGAACAGCAGGGCGGTGGGTATTATCATCAATATATTCAAGGCAAAAGAGATCTCGAGGGCTTCGAAATTGAGAATATATAAAACAATTGTTCGACCAACGGTAACACTCGAGCGAACTATGAACATTGACAAAACAGATGGAAGTAAAGTTGGAGGTATGGGAGAGGAGAGTGCTTCGTAAGATACTGGAAGGAGTGAAGACAGGAAGGCGAGTGAAGGCGAAGAACGATCAAGGAAGTTCAGGAAATTTATGGTAACCCATTCATAACGGCCTTCATAAGGGTACAGAGAGTACAATGATTGGGGCACGTCAGCCGTATACCGGGAAAAAGACACGCGAGGAAGGTGCTAGAGGGGACTGCTGAGAAGAAGAAGAAGGGACACCCAAAGAAGAGATGACTGGATGAGCTTATTATGTGATGTGGGGAGAGTGGGAGTGAAAGATTGGAGAAACAAGGCGGGAGATAGAAACGAATGGAGAAACATTGTTGAAAGGGTTAAGGAAATGTAATGGATGTAAAAATGAACATATTAAAATTTTAGATATTTAAAGCATATAGAAATAGTTTTTATTTTTACTTTGTGATATGCTCTTTTAAGCTTATACTTACCCTAGTATTTAATGAGAGAAATATATACAAATTTTGAGAATTAAATTTGCGTTATAAACCTTTTTACAGCATTGTGAATTCATTCAGGAACTTTTGTGGGTTGAGCTTGAATAAATTAGGCCTAGCATCTAATGCATTTTTAAATAATAAACAATAAGCAGCATAGTTTCTTCATCTTGGCTCCCGCCTCTTTGTCTCCAGTTGCATGAGACATTTTCAGTGCTTAACTGCTGCTACTGCTTCCGTAGTTGCATTGAAACTAGTGTGTGTTGCGGATGGGTTTATATAAGGATGTTGTTGGGTCACGGATCAACATTTATACATATATATATATCTGTATCTCTATGTGTGTGTATGTAGTATGTGCCCTTTTGCAGCGTTTTTCGGGTCCTATTGATTGCACGGAAATCTGGGCAAATTTTTCCGGCTCCGGCTACACGCAACTTGTCACTTATTAATTTAATAAACTTTGTTTCCTTTTTAAATTTTCTCAAATTTGTTTTTGCAAATCTTTTTAATTTATTTTGTTTTGTTTATAATTAACTTTTACATCAAATTTCTATATTTTAATCTATTAAAAAAAATATGCGTCGGTAAGACACATAGATCTTTTACCAATATTATGTCAAAATATCATGACATTTGCATCATTAGAAACAGAGAAATTGCGTATAAAGTGACTGTGTATTTGGCATTAGTTTACTGAAACATTTAATTTGATGAAACAAGCGGTGATGCGTGTTTATCACGTACGAATGTGTATGAGTGGTTTAAACGATTTAAAGACGGACGTGCGGATATAAAGGGCGACGAACATCCTGGTGCAAAAAAAATTTGTGATTACGGAAAGCAACATTGTACTTGTACGTGAATTTATCAGTAATGAGCTGAAAGCCTCATTGCGATACGTGAGAATGGAATTAAATATTTAAAAAAATTAAATTCATCACATTTTGACACAGAATTTGGGACTGAGAAAGATTTGTGCAAGGTTTGTACCACACAAGTTAACTGAATTATACATTGTACAGAGTTGTTAAAAACTCAAAAAAAACGACGAAAACTTTAGGTATTCTATTGTAACTGGCGATGAGACACGGTGTTTTCATTATGATCCAGAGACCAAGCGTCAAAGCTCTAAATGGAAGCATCCAAGCGAAGGAAGACCGAAAAAGGCCGTTTGGAGAAGTCAAAAGTTAAGACAATTTTGATTTGTTTTTATGATTCAAAAGGCATAGTGCACAAAGAGTTTGTACCAACTAGTCAAAGAGTCAATGCTGTATATTATCTCGGTGTTATGAAGTGCATTTTGGTGCGTATTCGTTGTATGAACCCTCAATATCGTGAAAATGGTAGCTGGCATTTTTTACATGATAATGCACAATGGCATCGCTCAATATCACTTATTTTCTAACTACAAATGGCATTTCAACCGTCAACCATCATTCACCGAATTTGGCTTCTGTGATTTCTGTTTATTCTCCAAACTACATTTTCCGATGAAAGGACAGCGTTATGCCAACGCCGAAGCTATTAAAAAAAGGCGTCAATAGCGATCTTGGAGGACATCTCCAAAGATGAACTTAAAAATTCATTCGACATGTTAATTGACCGTGCAAAACGTTGTATTGAAGCCGAATGCGAGTACTTTGAATAAAATAAATTAATTTTACCAAAATAGTAAGCTTTTTTTTTTATTTTAAAAAAGTTCCCGTTTCTCTGAGACAGACTGTGTACGAGGGAGCGTTTTTATATTCGCGGAATGAGCGGGTTGTAGAGGGGTGAGTAGGCGCATTGGGGGCGTGGCCTGTGCAGCGACTCATAATTAGTATAAATACGAAGTTTCATTGTTATTAGACAGTTAGTCTTTGAGCTATCGTCAACCAAGTAACATAATCAGGAGTGAAAAGTGAAATATGGAAAAAATCGAATATCGTGCCGTTATAAAGTTCCTTACCAGGCAAGGAAAATCAGTCGCGACCATAATGAATGAGATGTCATTGGTTTACGGCGACTCTTGTCCAGGAAAAAACATGGTGTACAAGTGGCATAGTTTATTTAAACAAGGAAGCGAATCCCTTGAAGACGACCCGAGGCCGGGCAGGAGCATTAAGGTGACCACGCCAGCACTTATCCAAAAAGTTGAACAAATTGTACTCGAAGATGCTCGACTAAAGAAAAAACAACTCGCAGAAATAGTTGGAGTATCCGATACAACAATTTTTAAAATCCTACACGATCATCTCGGCATGTCTAAGGTCAGCGCAAGATGGGTGCCGAGAATGCTCACGCCGCCGCAAAAACAACAGCGCGTAGAGTGTTCGCGTGCATTTTTGGACCTCTGTAATGAAGACAAAGATGGTGTATTGAGTGGAATTGTTACTGGAGACGAAACTTGGGTTCATCATTATGAACCTGAGTCCAAACGAGACTCCATGCAGTGGCATAAAAAGGGCACAGCACCTCTCAAGAAATTTAAAGTGTCACAATCAGCTGGGAAACTCATGGCAACGGTATTTTGGGACTCAGAAGGAATATTGTTGATTGATTATAAAGATAAAGGTGTTTCTATAACCGGAGAATATTACGCTTCAATATTAGAGCGACTAAAAGAAGCCATTAAAGAGGAAAGACGGGGAAAATTGACAAAAGGTGTTCTGCTTTTGCACGACAACGCGCCCGTCCACAAGAGCCGCGTTGCGTTAGCTGCCCTGCATAAGGTGGGCTTCGAAATTGTGAATCACCCACCCTACAGCCCAGACCTGGCCCCGAGTGATTATTACCTGTTTCCGAAAATGAAAAAAGAGCTGCGGGGTAAAAAATTTACTGCCGATGATGAAGTCAAGGAGGCAGTTTCGGCGTATTTTGCAGATAAAGAGAAATCATTTTTTTATGAGGGTATAAATAAATTAATTGAAAGATGTGAAAAATGTATCCGTCTTGCAGGTGAATATATTGAAAAAGAAAAATAATTTGGTTTTTTTATTTCCACCCCTTGTCCCCCATTCCGCGAATATAAAAACGCTCCCTCGTATAATCATCTTCTACAGATTTCATATTAAATTTTGTATAATATTTCTAATGAAATATCTTTAATGATTCCCATAGTCTAATTTATATCGATCCTTTAACCTATCTTATTTATAGTTTCTTTACAAATAGATTGATTATTTATAGTAATTTCTATTCAAGGTATTATTTACTATAAACCGCCTTCTTTTGTCATTTAGCAATCCTATGTTATGTTCTTAAATGTATGATTGATTATAATGTATAATATATAATAAAATCCTTCATAATATATTATAGATTGTATGGCTTTACTTCAATCTCTTAACTTTAGAATTCCTATTTTGAAATCGCGTCAATGAGATACCCTTTATTTGCTAGAACGAATATATTGTTTTACAGTTAATACGTATATAAACGTGAGTTTCGATAAATATTTTATTCTCTATTGAGATTGTGGAGTACATGTCTGAATCTGAAGCAAAATAATTGTTATTTTATACGTATTCTTTTTAATATAAATATAAACTTTTCTGAAGTAAAATGTACATTTGTATATATAGATGCAAGGTATATGTATGCTAAGAAAAAAAGTAACAGAAAATCGTGGTGGAAAAAGGAAAACTAGCCCTAGAGAAGACAGAAACATTATAACTTGTGCAAAGAAGACACTGTTCATAAGTTTAACTGCAATTGAAAGTGAGTTACATCTTTGTATAAGCTACTATTAGACGAAGATTGATTCAATGAAAGTTGCGTACCTTCCTAAGCCTTCTTAGAAAGGTACCACTATTAAATAAAAGGCAAATACAAAGTAGATTGTCGTTTGCCCATGAATACCTAGAATGAGACGAAAAAAGTGGCATAATGTTCTGTGGTCCAATGAATCGAAAATAGTTTTATTTAATTTAAAATTCGGATGCTCAAGCAATATGGTGTGGGGATGTTTTTCGCGGTATGACATAGGCTCTTTACACAGGATAGAAGGCATAATAAATGCTGATGTCTATGTAAACATATTACAAACTGTACTTCTACCATATGCAGAGGAAGAAATGCCACTCAGATGGTCATATATGCAGGATAACGATCCGAAGCATGTTTTTCGTAAAGCGAAAACCTGGTTCCGAGATAATAACGTTCGCGTTTTGGCTTGGCCGGCACAATCGCCAGACTTAAACCCCACTGAAAAGAACTGTATGCGCTGCTAAACCGCAAAATATTGACGATCTGTGTGGAATATGCCATGTCGAATGGCAATAAATTTCGCAACTAGAATTCGTTGTCTCACAGATATCAAGAGGTGATAAACAATAAAAGTCAAGCAACAAAATATTAATTTTTTCAATCCAATTAACTAAGTAAAAATTACATTTGGTTAGTATTTTGGCATGACTGCTATTTTAATGCACATTTATTTTGTTTGTCCTAGACTATAAAGTTTTATTTTCTCGTATTAAAAAACTTATTTATTTATTGTTATAGTTATGTAACATGTTGGAATAAAGAGTTCAATGTTTATTGAACTCTTTGAACTTCTTTTATTTAACGTATAAATTGATATTTCAGCAAATTTAAGACTACTGCTATTTTCATGCATATGACTGTACGTATATCTAGTTCACAGTGCGTAATGGCAAAATAATCAAAACAAAATTGCATTTTTTAAATATTACAAATCAATATGTTTTAAATCAGCAGTTCAAAAAACTTCTGACCGTATAAGTGAAATGGTTTCTTTTACGATCTTAAACTACTGTATAATACTAAATCAATGATTTTCTAATTAGAAGTTAAAACAATCAATACGAGTCAAAGTTAGTATGACTACTATATGTTAAACTAATTCATTGGAATCTAAATTAAGGTAAGAGTTGGTACACAAAATTTGAATCGTAATATACTCCACAACGTGTAGCTTAATTCCCATCTCTTGACGAGTGAGTATATCCTCGCTTACAGCTAAGACTAGGGTACCACAAAATTATTACTGCTTAAACACAACCCCACAGTAAATCCCACCAAAAAGATAAATAAGCAATTAGACAGTACCTACCCTAACTTCTAAATAATGAATAAAGAAAATTAAACTAAATGTATTAAGACAGGGCTAAAATGAGACAATTCCGATAAAATGCAAGTTATAAAGTAGGAAATGAAAGTGAAATCGCCAAAGGATATAAAAATTAGCTAACTTTAATGTTTCCAAAAATGTTAGCATTGCCATATACAGTGTTGTGCACAAAATATTAACTTATACGAAAAATCACTGTTTAATGCCGAAAACGAACAAAAGATAAAATGGACCCGTGACGGTGTTTTCATATACCAAGAAAACTACAAATTATTAGAATTACGTTCGAAAATAAGCGTGTTCTTCGTAAAAATCTGTTGATAATGATGAACATATCAATATCCTTACAAAGATAGAAGCTCATTCATACCTGCGTACGAGCAATTGCGGTCGATAAGGATATTTCATTTTAAATCAATGTAATGTATTTTTAAAAGAAATAAGTATCAAATTGAAATTAAATGGAGTATGATGTGGTCCACTTGGATATTAGTTATATATCAAAACTTACGCGTAGAAAATTATTTTTTTTGTTGCATAATGAATTTAATTTGTTTCTAAAGAATATTCCATATTATATTCCCAGAAGAATATTTTTCCAGCATGATGGAGCATTAGTTCATAATGCAAGAATAATAAAAGAATACTTAAATAAAAATTTCCTCATACATGAATTAATACACCCGCACATATACGATGGTCCGCTAGGATCTTGAATTAAACACTGATTATTGATTGTGGGAAACTCGCCAACTTGGATTTTTGCCATTGTAATTGACAATTACCAACCTAACTATAGTGACTCAGAATATATATGGAGCTATAGATAATAACACCCAAATGGATGATTGGATGTGTATACATCTAATAATACTCCTATACAAATTAAATTCTTTTGGCTTCATTACAACTTATTGCCTTGTATGTTTTGACTAGAGTGAATTATATACTTCAAATAGCTATTACTTTTACCAATTCCTTTCAACATATCGTGTAATTCAAGGCTCTAACGTGGTACCTCCACTTTTTATTAAAGATCTCATAACAATTATTCTGTGCTAGCCCAGACTGATGATATTAAACTATATTTACCCATTGAATCACAGAATGATATATTTTGTACAGTAATATTGGTGTATTCGCGGGATGACGTAAAAAAATGAAAAAATTAATGACCAACAATTAGTAAAGAGGACGTCATAAGTGGTCTTGATATTGGGCTTTATTATACGGTCTAATTGTCTTGAAGTCATACTATTAAGTTTTAGGTAGGCATACGTTTCGGTAATATGGTTTCCTTACTCTTCGACGCATGATTCCTTGCTTGCCATATTCAGAAAAGATTCTTGGAAATATGATAGATGAAATGTGATTGCAAATAAACTTAAAAAAGTGTCTATTACAACTATCTTCTTAACATAACTTTATACACAAAATAATTAATAATATAGTATACTATCATTGTACTATTTACTTGTATTTGGTGTTAAAAGTAAAGCAACTATAAAATTAGAAACATACTTTTATTCCTTTTTACACCTTATTATATAAATAACAAAAATAATTTTTATACAAATACAGGCAACTAAACTATAATTGACAGTAATATTAATAACTTAAGCTTGCGAATTTGAAGAGTTATATGAAAAGTATATGATTACAGTATTTAATAATTACATTTATGGAGCTAATATAATTAACAGTAAATAAGATTATTTGAAGCAATTCCTACTAGTTACGTAACATACGATTCTGATAGTATACCAAACTTTCATTCAAAATTTAGAATTTCTACACAATTGCTATTTTGATTTATCACAATTATTTTAAAAAGAGTATTATTCTTCTTCTGTATGATTAAATATAACTAGATACAGCAAATATATAATTACTGTATTATTTGTATTTATGTAAAACATTTAGAATAAGAATTTGATTATAGGTACTACACGTTATCAATGCAAAAATGAAATTATTGAAATAATAAATTTATTCGTGAAAGACGTTCCATATATTAATTAAACTTAATCTGCATCTAATTCTTGTAAATCTAAATAATCCTAATTAAAATATATATTATCAAGCAATCTTTGGCAGTGATAGATCATTAAAAGAGTGACCAGAGATATTCAAATTCTTACGTAAGTTGTTTTTCCTATACATTAAACACATTTATACGCCTAAACAAACTAATACTTCATACATCTCTGAACATGAATACTAATTTTCCAAAAAAAATTTAATTTCTAATAAGAGTTAAGTCAAGAAATGTTTTAATGTGTAATTTTCTAATTTTCACAAATACATTTAGGTTTTCCTTTAATATTATCAGTAAAAGGAAATTGCATAGTAACCTGTATTTAGTTATTCATTTCATATCGCCGAAGTGTTTTTCAGAAAATAAATGGTATAACTTTGTTTTGATTTAAGTAGCAGAAAGATTGTATCATTAAAATTGTAACAATAACTAAATTAATACAAAATATAAACTAATTTTATTTGTTTTCATACAAATAATAAAACTTAAGACCATTTATTTAACTACTTCATTACCTTGTGTGATCTTTATGAGTGGTTTTTAAATCAACGCGAAAAAAGTGAACAATAACTGGACCTATATTAAAAACGAAAGCTAACACGATTTTTGGTGAAGTGTATCCCTATAAAGATGAAAGTGCATTCCATGCAAGTGATGGATGGTTAACCAATTTTAAGCATCGACACGGAATTCGTTACTTGAAAATTGCCGGAGAAATACTTTCTAGTGATTTTGAGGCGGTGACTACATTTATTCATAAACTTCGAGCCAAAGTAGCTGAAATGGGACTTATGCAGACACAAATATATAATATCGATGAAAGTGGTTTATTTTTCCGTTGCCTACCAGATAAGACATATGATGCTGCTAATGAAAAATCTGCCTCTGGATACAAAATACATAAAGAACGCATTTCAATTTTACTAGGGGCAAATTCTGATGGCTCACATAAATTAAAGCCATTAGTTATTGGAAATGCAAGAAAGTCAACGTGTTCTAAAGGATTTAATAATCCACTTCATTACAATTTTTCAAAAAATGCTTGGATGAATTCGCGGATCTTTCATGGATGGTTTCACAAAATATTTATTAAAGAGGTGAGGAAAAGAAATCTTGTTTTTTAGATTTAGAATTTTTAATATATTTTCCGTTCAACAGATCATCCATTTTTCTGAAGAGAATAATTTGCCTCCGAAGGCCCTTTTACTTATTGATAATTACTCTGCTCATTCTCCAATCGAGGAACTTCATAGTGACAGCAGGCGTGCAACCAATGGATCAAAATCCGATAAAGATAACAAAGTTCACTTGCAGAAGTAAACTTCTTGCTCACATAATAGCTGAAAGTGGTGAAATGAATACTGTTTTGAAACGCCATTCAATTTACAATGCAATAATTTTTTTGAACCAAGCTTGGGATGAGTTACCACAAAACGTATTAAAGAATTGTTGTTTAAAATTGTTAAATTAGGACTCTAATCAATACGACAGCGATAATGATTTGTCTTTAACACAATTGCTTCAAAAAGATCAAGTATGGAATGAAGTTCTCCAAAAGAACCTAAGTCTTTTGGAAGAAATTACACCAAACAATTCTATTGGTGTAGACGAAATCGAAGAATGGAATGAAGATGTTGTTAGAAACGGACTTGGAGACGAACTCAATAGCGATGCTGATGTTTCAGATACCAGCAACGACAGAGTTATGGAAGACATACCAATAATTCCTTTTTCTATAGCCATGGAAAGAGTCAACAACTTGATACAATGGTGCAAAAATAGGAAGTTGAATTCCACCAAGCACATATCCAATCTCTTGTTCCTCCGTAATGACATAGTTTTTTCTAATATTATAAAACTAAAATAAACAAACTCACATTACAGATTATTGGTGTACAAGTAATGATAAATAAATAATAACCAAAAAACTTTTTGAACAATTAATTATTTTTTATCCTCGGTGTTATTTTTAGCTATTTTGGGCCAATTGTAAAAACGTTCGGAAATTAGAACAATTTGAAAATTAGAATTGCCCCCGGAACAAAGTGGTTCTAATTCGTGAGCGTCTACTGTATTGGAATTATTTTACTTTCATCAGTCTGCAAACGTATGTAAAGATATTCTGAAACTATTAGGATTTTTTAATTATTTATTTCATAGAGTATTAATTCAATAAGTATTCATAGAGGGAATCCAATTTTTTTTCTTTTGAATATATTATTAATTTAGATAACACATTGTTGGAGGTTTTTTAGGTGTAGTCTCTTTTTATTTATTACAATATTTTATTAATATACATAAATATACTATCTGCTTCTGGGTTTCCGGGCTGGAACCGCGTCACTAGTATATCTGCCGACGTTTCGTACCCATTTGTATGGGACATCTTCAGGGCTGAACTACTGCACTGAAACTGGTTTCAGTGCAGTAGTTATTATAAAATAGAAGCAATGCAATATTAATTAATAACTAATAAAAGTATTAACAAACTATTTTTCGTTGAAAAAGTTTATTGAAAACAAGAATTTGTTATTCAAACTGACAGAATTTTTTGCATGAAGTAAAAATGTCAGACCATTCTGTCGATAATAGTTTTGGAAAAATTTGAACTTGTTTTTGACAAAAAACTATTTGATATCTGAGAAACATTCTGTAAAGTAACAAGTAGATGAACTCACTTCGTATCCCACCTTCTATTTCTTAACGTACGTTCGGTAATACGCAAATATTCATTTACTACCCTCTGTCCATACAAAAGTACAGATCTACGTAACTGGCACCATCAGCTGTCTGTTCTACATTTATGTATGTCAGATTTCTGATATAAAAAAATGAAAATAATAACAACTGATTGAAATAATTTATTTTTTGATAATGTAATACAAAAATAAAGTAAATGCCTGCATAAATGTATATAAAACAAATTTCATTCTTTGCTTGTGTTAGGAACCATAGTTAATTGTGTTATAGTGGTACCCTGATGCAGGGTTTTGTAGCATAATGTGCTATTGCGAAGACTGCGAATTATGTTAATGCTTCTTTCACCGTCAGGATCAAAATTTTCTACTAAATTAACAATATCTTTCACCTTACTTAAAATTTCACTTATTGTTTGTAATTTCAATTCTTTTGAAAATAACTTTTCTTGAGCTTCATCTTCGTGATCGATTTCTGTTACCATTTAGTCCTGCAGCTGAATTAAATCACAAGCCGCAAGCTCCTCTAAATGAGTCTCTATTAAATCAATAACATATTCAATTCAGATCTCCTTCCCACTTCCACAATTTCAATCAATAATTTCATCTTCAGTTTTTGTCATATCTTCATCAGAAATAAACTGACAGATGTAACTTTTTCCAAGATTTATTCGTAGTAGTATTTTTAATTCAGTCCAATTCGTGCCAATATGTCGTACCGCAGAAAGAATATTGTAATTTTCCAATAACTTTTACATTTACACGTTGTTCTTCAGCAATTGCTTTTATCGTTTTTGCCATAATAATCCTCAAGTAATATTTTTTGAAAGTTGCAGCGACAGTTTGGTCCACAAGTTGAAGTAAAGAAGTTGTGTTTAACGATATAAAAACAACTTTTATATTAGGGTACAATTCATCTAATGTTATGGGATTGCCTAACCATTGACTAGAATTAACAAGACTTTAAAATTTAAGTTAGTTTTGGAACAATAATTTCGCACTGAGGGTGCAAATAATTTTTAAGCCAATCGTCAAATAAAGAAACGGTAACCCAGGCTCTGCGATTAGATTTACAAATTACTAGCTATACAAATTTTGCCGTTCCTATAAATGCTCTAGGATTTTCACTGTGGTATACTACTAGTCGCATTTCCACCTAATAGTAGTATAAGGCGATCTTTGGAGGCTTTATATTCCGGCATACATTTTTCATCAACAGATATGTATGTATTTACTGGCATTTTCTAAACATTGTTGCGCACAGCAGTCTCCATCTTCTATCATCGTTTTAAGGTATCCAGGAAAAGCATTTGCCGCCCTAACATCAGCATTAGTTGCTTTGCCGGACACTTTTATGTTTGTAAGCTAGCTCGAATTTTAAAACTTTGAAACCATTCCCAACCTGCGTTTGAACTTTCTCCCATACTACATGTCGGTTCTCGGTAATTTGTCTAGCTTTTTCTTGGATAGTAGAAAGGCTTAAAGGAAACCTACGTTGGTTTTGATAATCTAGCCAGAACTTTAAAATTCGTTCCATTTCCTCCATCGCATTTGAATACGCTCGAGTTGCTAAATTCTGTTGTATATTTCCGCCACTTTTGACATGTATCTACGTTTTCTTTGGTTTTCACTATGGTGTTTACTGTGGAACCACTCAGACCCAGATTCGGTCCTATTTCTCCCAATTTTACTCCTCTTTCTGCTTTTTCAATAATTTTTAATTTTTTCTCGAAACCGATTTTTCTCGATTTCTTTCATTTTCACCTATATTTTTTATGATTTTGACCAAACGGTTCGCAAAACTACATTATTTATCTACTTTCAGCGACCACCCGATATCAATACACTTAAATAAAATAGGTAATTTTGTGTGCGTTTTGGCTTTCGACGGTACAAATCGTGTACGGAATTTGTTTCGTGCGGGTTTTTTGCAGTTGTTTTCCAGGTGCGACACGTGTTTAATTATCTGCTATTGATGACAACTTAGTTGTCGAAATACGTATACAGAATACGAAAATTAATGTGGAAAGGGGTTAGATATCAACCTTAAGAGATTAAGTTAAACGGAATAGTTTATAAACAAACCATCATGTAACAGAAAAATTATCAACAATCCCCTAAGTTAGTAATTTTTACATCAGTTTATTTGCACGATGAGTATAAAATAGGTGAATTCTTATAATAAACCAGACATTTATTGTACAGTTTCAAGCAAACAAAGTGTACATTGGAATGAATCACTACTTACGTTCGTATGATCAAAGAGCCGTGCGTAACTATAAAATCGTAAACACCTGTATTTATATGCAAATTTCCCGTTCGCTTAACGCACAATTTATGCACGCATTATGTAAGTTAAGTGAGTGCTGCCTGTATATGAAGGTATGGTTTCCCGAGTTCTTGTTTGAATTTTCATTTTCGTAGACGATCTGAGACTTTACCTAGCGAGAGATCAGCTCTAGAAATGACGAGTGCGATCCCTTGACACAACGTTTTTTCTCAGGACATGACTACTTTTCTACATACTTTCATCACACATCCGTGAAAACATTAAGAAAAACATATACACATATAAACAATTTCTATATATATATACACGTTTCTAATGTTTTCGTGAGTGTGTGATGAAAGTATGATTTCTCGGATTTTTGACCATGTGTAATATATACAGACCAAGTCGTAAGACACATCACTACATAGGAATTGCAACACAGCAGAATTTTATCACTGGTTGGACGTGGGCAGATGATATTTTATTTTCATTCAACTGTTCGGATTTGTTCAGTGCATTGCCGATTGTTGTAGTGAGTACATTTCTTGTGTAAAAAAATGCATCTCTAAAACCGAAGTTGAAACAATCTCCTATATTTATGTAATATATCAAAATGGGGCAGATAAATTTGTTTTGTTACGTTTTATACGAGACAAACATTTAGTTCATATAGCATGATCGGGATTTCCAACATTCACTTACATATAAACGCACAGACATTTCTGAACAATTTCATCGTTTGTATGAAATGTTGTTTTAAGTATGTCTTTATCCATTATTTGCCAACACACTTCTGCTAATTCCGTTCCCAAGTCAGAAATTTTACATTGTATCCTGAATTGCTCGTCAACATGCAATCAGGAATGTTTTCCGATCACGTGATCACTGTCTTATGAACTAGACCTTTATACCTTACAAAAGAATAATTCAGTGCAAAAAGATATTCAAGCATTCCTCTACACTAATCACTACATGATGAAGTACGTGGTTAGAAGTCAAACTTATTTTTCTTTAAACATTTTTAATGCATAAAAGGTATATTTTCTTTATATGATGATTTTCGAAGTGTAAAGCATAAAGGTATATTATAAAATTATTCCATGAAATTAAAAACATCAGAATCTAGAAAGTATTTTGGAAAATATTCCTTTGAAATGAAGAATAATGAAACTAAATCTAAATATTAACTCAGAAATTAACGTAGATTGAAAACCGCATAGTCTTTATTAATTAGCATTTTATTTACTTAAAATTTTAATTATTTCATTACATCACAAATAGTCTCCTTCATTTACTTTGTATTATCTTCCAAGTTTATTACTGCGGCAAACTATTTATATTTATGAGGATTTTATATATAATTCCATTTATTTTTTTACAATTCTGCTTAAAACATGTTTATATTGACTATCGTTATATTATTACATATTATTAAGCTGTGTCTAATTATAAAACAAATTTCCGAATTACCTGCACAAGGTTTACGATGAGTTTCTAATTTTATTTTTAATTTCCTTCATTTGCAGCCGTTATTTCATTTATAGGAAATGTTAAACACATTACAATAATCTTATATACCCCAACTTGTTTCAGAAAATAATTTATAAGAACTTAGTTCTACGAAATTGTCAATTTTGCTTCCTAGCAACTTGACGTTAGTATTAACATTCTATTTTCCTTTAAATCCTTGTGTAGCCTTCAATAGCTAAACAAAACAAATACAAGGTATTTGTCAAATGTATATATGAATACCTATAAATTTGTATTAAAATAAAATGAATAGCCATAAATTATGTCCTAACCCATTGTCTGCTTGACTAGAAAAGAAATTTGCAATTTTTTTTTGTGGGGATTAATGATTCCCGGAAATTTTGTAAAATAAAGATATATATAAAATATACATTGTATAGCTACATGCTTATAAGTAATTACTATATATAAATAATAATTGATAATAACTTCATTTCTAACAGGTTGATAACCCAGTTATAAGAAATTTAAGGTAAATAATGTGAACACAATGTAAGTGATTATAAAAAAAAATAACAGGGAAAAGTTACAACTTTTCAATAACACTACTAACTATATCTGAAAGAGATCTATAGTGGATATTACATCTAATTAAAAATGTTATCTATCCGAAAAATAGAACCCAGACATTATATTAGTTCTGCCGCATGTTGTAAAAAAGTGTATTCAAAGTTTTAACAAACAACTAGTAAAATGTAAATCCTATTGAGAAACCAGATACTTTGTTTTATTTAAAACATTACATAAAAATTTCACAATAAAAACAGATTAGTAAGTATATCTTTCTTGCATGTGTGCATTTTGATTGTAAATTTTGATGGGGACTGTGCCTAAGCGAATAAACAAAAACATATTCGTATCTTAGATACGTGTTTCGAGAACTAAGTTGATATATTCAATAGAAAATGAACGCAGTGTTTAACGTGAGCTTGCTGTAAAGCTACACAGAAAAAGCCGCCAAACAGTATTCGATATCCACACATGTTCGTGCGGATATCGAGTAGAATGGTTCGCTGTGTCGCATTACTTGGGAATGGTTTGTTTTTTTCTGTGTATTTTTTTCTAATGAAAATGACAACTTGGTTGTCGAAATACATATTTAGAATACAAATACTAATGTAATGTTTTTTAACTTTTTCACTATATATTAAAATTGTAATTTTCATTATTATTACAACTTAATGTTTTTGTTTAGTTTAAAAAATTATACATAAATTTATATTAATTTGCATGTATTATTATAATAACTTGCTCTTGTATGAAAACATTAGTCTAGTGATCTTAAATTATTTTCTGTTCACTTTATTTGGGTTTACTCCGTTTAATATGTATTTTAGTAAAATATCTGTAAATATAAATAATATTAAATATATTTAAATTATGTATACAAACAAATTTATACCCGATATAAATAAAATCTCCAAAATTTGTGTTTATATTGGAATAAAATAACAATAGTAGTAATACAATGGAAATAAATAAATCAAATAATTCGATTTCACAATTCTTAAATATAATTTAATTCACTCCTATACACGGGAAAGAATGCAACAGATATAATTCCAGTACTGTAAATGCCCAGAAATTGAACTAGAACTACCCATCCATTTTTATTTAAATTTCCTCATATAAAAATATGGGGGGGGGGGGGCATCTAAGTATACATTTATTCTAATAAATTAGTTAGTCGACCAGGTACATGATGATACAATAATAAACATTTTTACTAGATCAGGACAAAACTGTAATAGAAAATCTAATTATGGTACCCTAAAGCATGAATATATAATCATATGAACCTATTAAAATACTAATTAATGATACAATTATCAATTGTCATTGCTTTTATTATATTGCTCTAAATATAGGAGGAAGAGGTGTAATACAATCGTGTTGTTTCACGTCAACTGATCTTAAATGTACGACTGTAGACATCCTTACTTTTTTCTTTGTCAGTTAATATATTAACACATCTTTAACAGAAACCTCAGATCCTGCATGTATATAAATTTAATTACAAGGAAAGAATAAAATGAATTGAACAACAATAATGACTTTAATGAATACTTTTTTTAAGTATTGTATCAACTCATTCAAACAACCTAATTAAAATATATAATTTTTTACTTCTCTTGATAATACAAGACGTCATATAATGAAGACGTCCAAGTAATTTCTATGTAACACTTTTATAACAAAGTGAATAAACAAAGTCAATGAAACTTATTAGATTTTACACATGCCTAAGAAAGAAATGTCATGTCTAGGCTGTAATTTGTGAAAATTAAATTAAAACAACGGCCAAAATGAAATATTTTGTTATCAAAAATAATTTACATTGCTGTATGTATTGTACGTTTAAGCTCTAGCATAAATTTTGTATTGAAGTAATACACATTTTACAAAATATACAATAATCTTTATTTTTTTACTTTTCTTATGCTTAAATAGGTTAAAACATATTTTTTTGAGATAACTGTTAACACGAAATGAATTTAATTTAAATTTTATTTCTATACTTAATGCTATTCAATAACTTTTAACATTTGGTGTTACTGTTAATCATGTCAGTTTAATAAATGCAATTACTTAAATACAAATAAAATAAAACTTTAAATAACTTAAAGTTTGTTTAATGAATAATTTTTTTAACGTGATTGCAGTTCTGCAACTGCTACCCGTTGACCTGAAAATTCTTAAAGTCGACGGAGTACTGAATTTCATTAATACCACAGTTTGTACCTAATTATGTATTAACCACAGGTATGCTAATGATAAACGGCAGTTTTTAATTTTTTCGGTCTTCTATGGTTGATTGTTCCTTCCATATCTGAGGTATCGGATTCCGTCTCATTGAAATTTGTATCCTTGCCATCCACATGATCCATCCTAAATGTACCGGCTGCTTTTGCTTTTTCTAACGTTCGAACTAAAATATCAAAAATATTAGTTACTATTAATATTTTATTATAAATAATAAAAGAAAATTTTAATTGAAGATATTTTCATTTTGTGCCTTAAAAGTAGCTTAAAAATTCTAACATCTTCAATCATATACATGCTCATGAAGTAACAAAATATTTAATTTTTATTTGATACCAGAGAAAATGGGAAATTTGAATTATCTATTAGTCAATTTGGTGTACATATTCAAGTTGTTATTTCTTTTATATGTACTAAGGATAACAAATACTCTGAAAATCCGTTTTCCTGTATGTATTTTTTGTTGAAAAATAAGTACTGGAAAAGCTAAATACTTTAAAGCCATAATCAATAAAACTAAAAATAAAACAAACTTAACAGTAAAATTGCTTTGATTGAATATTTAAAAAAATAGTTATAACTAGTGACAAGTTATGGGAAACTCCAATTTTTATAAATTTTTCAAAATCTAAACAAGTAAAATAAAGACGTAACAATATCAAAAAAAACTGTTTTTCTTTAATCATTAGGAAATTGTGCCTCATGGTTTAATCTTTAATTAATAGAAAAAACTATTACTATTTTATTTAATATTTAAGGGACGAAATTTGTTGCAAATAGAAATTGAAAAGTTTCAGAAAACAATGAACGAGTTGCTTCTTGTTTGAAAAAATAATTTAAGCGGTGCAAAATATACTAGATACGTGTGATATAAACCTTTAATTTTTATAGCACCCATCTGAATAAATTATATAAATTGTACATTAAATTTAATTAAGTAGTAAACCAAAATTTTAAATAACTGTAAAAGGTACACTTTCATTCCTCAACATATACAAATTACACATGACATTTACTCAAACAGAGCGTGATAAATATTTCTGAGTAATATTCTATGTATGAATTTTGATTCTAGCAGTTGAAGGCTCTTCTAAAAACCATCTTCATGCACAGAATATCACTCAAAAGAAGGGTTTTTAATATAAAATCCTACATTTACTCTTAACTTACTTTGTGCTTCTAAAAGATTATTTTGTCTCTTAAGATTCTCGATATCCTGCTGATGAGAATTATTTTTTCTTCTCATAGTTTGTATATATTCTGCAGCTTTCTTTAAAATTTGAGCCCGACTAGCCTGTTAAAATAAAAAATGCCAAATTGCTCGCCATTTGAACAGTGCTAATAGGAAATTATACAAAAAGATTGGAATGACATACCACTTTTTCACCATTCAATTCGGGAACTGAATCTCTCAAACTGCTAAAGCTGTCCTTTATGTGGTCACGACGCTTTCGTTCCAGAGCATTGTGATGAGCTCTTTTCTCGGCCTGCACAAGTAACTTCTACTTTTGTTGGTACACATTATTATAAAATTAAAACTAATCATTAATAAGTTTTTACGCTCAAATTTCTAATTATAAAATAATTTTTTTGGCTTACTAAAAAAAATTAAATCACTTTTAAAATATATGTCGCTAGGTTTTACACAGTCACGTTCCAACTATATTTAAGTTCTATCAAGCATCATTAAATTAATAAGATTTTAGTTAAAGAATATATTAGGAAAATAAAAGATGTTATAGAATTATTTTTCTACAAAGATATGACAATAACTTTAAATACATGTAATAACTTCCATCTTCATTAGCGCAATTAGCGTATTCTCAAATTACTCATGACAATTAATTATAATAAACGTAAAATAATTGTAGTGTTGTCACAAGATTTGATACCATAATTGAATTTGATTACAAAGCATACAAACTCCAATTCGCATTTTAATACATCAGATATGTCTTCAAGATCATTGTTAATTTGGAGCAATGATGTAAATTTTTATTTTTTGTAAGTAATAAAAATACATTGTTTTATTTATATGCTACATGCACACCAACCTATTCAGTGTAAATAATTCTTTTCTGATTTTATACTACAATAAATAACAAATAATTCACATATTTAACAGAGCATTCTATGATTAATTACTCTATAATCTATAAGAAATAAGTATCCTGCAGCTAGTATGATGAAATTCAATATATTTACAGAAGGAAAAATAAGAAACTATTTTATATTAGTAGCTGAGGCAAAAGTAATGAATAAAACAGAACATGATTTTTTTTTACTTGTGACTTGTAATTTGGTTCGGAAAACTTGTAATGCAACAGTTTTTAAAAAATTGATTACTTTACAAAATATTAGGTATATATTTGTACTTAAAAATTAGATATTTTTAATGGTGATAAAGATCAAATATTTCTTGAAGTACACAGAAACAAACATGTATGAACAATATTTTTGTATAAATATGAGACTGAAATGAACCACCATCGATGAATAGAAAACTGAGTGATTTGAGATAGTCTACAGGATATATTAACTGTATAAAATATCTTAAAAGTAGACTACAAAACATATATCACATTATTGACCTGAGAAGCTTACATTTATTGTGTAAAATAAATATTTGCATAAAATATGAAGATACAAGTCAGATTTTCTTACCAGAACTAACACTAATTTAAAAATCTTTTCTTTATATGTTTTTATACGTACAAGTTCCATACATATTTCAAAAAAACCAACTTGCTAAAATTAATAATAAAATATATTGACTTGCAAAAATTCTCAAAATTTCTTCTTTAAATGTAGAAAAACAAGAGATTAATTTAATTTAACATGTAATAATAAACTTTTCCAATAACAGTAGTATGTAATACAATGTTTTAAAGAAAAAAAATTGAAATTTTTATATATTTCTCTCATAAAATACCTAATTATTTCACTCAAAAACAAAATATTTTAATGAATTGATGCATTAATTTTATTATATCCTACCCTATTAACCTGTAGTAGTTGATCAAATACATAACCTGTTCATTGCTTTTAAATAACCTTTACCTGTGAGAAGTACTGATTACCAGACGCTTGTCTGGGAGCTGGTTGTCGAGAATCAGAATCCTCTCCTTCCTATAAAAAAATAGCAATATTCACTGTATTGATCAATTATTGGTCACAAGTAACCCTTACATCACTTTCAACGTCAATGTCGCGATCATCATCGCTCATTGTAGTTTTCACACCCGTTTTGTACGATTTTATTTCGCACTCTATAAACTAAAAACCACTCAAAGCCTATATAAAATATAGAAGTCTTTAGTAATGGAATAAAATGACCAACTGATTGCGTGACAGCAATGACAGGTCACGCTTGTAACGTTGAAGATTGCAGCATAAAACACTTTAAAAACTTAAAAATAAGATTAACTGATCCTACATTGGAGCAATGCAGTAATTTCACTTTATCTATAATTACAATATTTCTTCAAATTTAAATAACAAAAAAGATAATATATTCGAACCTTAATTTTATCACGTGCTGTAACTACAGATTAAATATTTATATAATTCGATAAAACTACTGGTGCTATTATCGACAGAGTTGGAACATGTGGATTGGTTCATATCATTAATAAAAATATAGTTTCCAATATAGATATAAATTATTATTTTTTAATAATATATTTTATATCATCTTTGATCTCATATGTAATATTAAGTGAACTTATTCGTAAACTAATATAAAATATTTGATTCTTCCTTTAATCATTAATACAAATAATTTAATACCTTTTTCGCTAAAATTTCAATTTTTAATTAAAATTGTCGTCTAGGCAACCTAAATTACAAGAAAATATAAATTTAGAAATAGGTATCATGGCAAATTTTATGTTTAAATTGTTGAAAATTGACAAAAACGTTAATTAATTTAATATTTTCAATTTAAATTTAGTACTTTATGATTAAATGTATTTTTTAAAAGGATAAATTGAGTTAAATTAATTTTGAAAAATCTTATATTATTTTGTATCTAAAATTGTATAATTTTCTAATTAATAATAATTGAATTACACCAATCGAAAAATTTACGTTGGTACATAATGCACTATTGAAAATTAACAGCTGTTTTCTTTTATTTTTGTCAGTTGTCAAATGAGTAATGGGGTTATATTTATAAATTAATTTGACTCACTAATATTTTTATTAACCAATTTGTTTAACTAAGAAGATGTCCTCTGATGATGTTAACCAGACTTCCGAAACTAACAAACTAATGGAACAATGTTACGAAAATTTGATAGTCATAGATGTTGGAGCAAATTTAACCAACAAAAAGTATAGCAGAGATTTAGATTCTGTTATTCAAAGAGCTAAAGATGCAGGTACATGGAATGAAGTGTATTCTATAATCATTTTTAATAATAAATAAATTCATAGGTGTGCAAAAAATAATGGTTACTGGAACATCTGTAAAGACGAGTAAGGAAGCCTTAAGATTAACTAGAATTTATCCTGGTGTATTGTATTCTACTGCTGGTAAGTTGTCAAGTCTTATATTACAGAACATGACAGTAAATAAAATGCAATAGGAATACATCCTCATGATGCCAAATCTTATACCGATGAATCTTGGGAAGAACTGATAAATATAGCAGATAATCCTGAATGTGTTGCTATAGGTGAATGTGGATTAGACTATAATCGAAATTTTTCAGAACCTGAGGAGCAAAAACAAGTTTTTCGTAAACAAGTATGTTGTTTTTATATAATGTTTATATATTATTTGCTTTTTTTTTGTAGATTGAATTAGCATGCAAATTAAAAAAACCTTTATTTGTCCATGAGAGAGATGCTCATGAAGATTTATTAGGAATTTTAAATGAATATAAAAATGATCTGCCACCAGTTTTAGTACATTGTTTCACAGGTACTACTGAACATGCGATAAATTATTTAGACAGAGGATTTTACATAGGACTAACAGGTATCAATTTCAATTTTCTAAATATACATTCATTAAAAAGTTTCTGTAAATAATTTTAGGATACTTATGTAAAGACAAATCTGATAGTGGAGTAAGGAAACTGTTGGTTGATGGCTTAATACCATTAGATCGTTTACTTGTTGAGACTGATTCACCTTTTATGTACCCTAATACTCGTGCATCTAAACTACCAATTCATGTCAAAGATGGATTGACAGAGAGGTAAGAAAATTCAAAAGAAATGCTTCATTAATTTGCATTATAGTTCATTCTTTACAATATTATAATTACACAGTAATATTATACAGCAGTTTAGCTTATGCCAAGTACATGAAATAAATTGGCGTCTATTAACTAATACAACGATCAAGGTCGTTGTTTAACCTGTTTATATAAAATTTAAAATTTAGTTTAAAAATAAGTTTCGGCGTCACCGAATTTTATAGTTCAACTAAATCTTATTTTTGGCCTAAATAAAACTTCTTTACGACGAGTTGACTTTAGTTTTCTATTTTAAGATATGAACAAATACAAAAAAGCTGTTTGCCAGTGCGCGTTTACTAAAATAAATTAATTCGAATTAATGATGTTCCTTGCTTCGTAATACGTAGGAATATTTCGGTTAGTAAATGGATCATTATAAAATCTATAGATATTTTAAGTAGTTCATCTTCTTTAGAAACTAATTAAAATTTTAAAGTTAAATATTCTTATGGTTCTTTTATTTACTGTATGGGAACTTAAATCGATTTTTTAAATCTTATTATATGTACATATATATGTATATAAAAATAAGATGGTATATAATGAAATTTTTCATATATATTTCTGATATGATTTTCAAAAGCGTTTGCTGTGTAATTACAAATTTGTTAATATAAATGTGAAGATAAAAACTCGTTTCTGTATAGTAATTTGTTTCTGTTAAATTTATTTTTCTTGGAAATTAATGTCCTATTTTAATATTAGAAATAATTATTTTAATTAAAGTGCTGTTATACATTATTTTAATATAATCGCTTTCGCGCTCTCAAAATTAATTGTAAGAATAAAGTTACGCTTCCAATTGTATTATCAGGATTAATTTTTTATAATTTCTTAATTTGTATTAGTGGCATTTCTTAGATATTTACGTATGAATAGGTTTATTTGCGTGTTTGCAAATATTATGACGAAACATCGCGTCAACACTAACTTAAACAATGAATCACGTGTTTTTATCGATAAATTGATAAAAATGTTGAATATTAAATTGCATATGTATAAATATTATGAAGTATTATGGTATCTCTAAATAGTATTCGTTAAATCCGTGAATTGCATTTAATTTAACTAAAGTTTATTTAACATTTTATTATTTCGTGTTGGCAGTACTACTACTACTACTAAACATAATTTTCATTAATAAACTAAAACTTAAAACTATTGTTTTCGCATTTTATATTTAGTTCTCTAATCAAAAAGATAAAAGCAACTCTTATCACATTAATATTTATATTTTAGATTTGTAGTTTTTTGTTTTGTGTTTTTTTAACTTTTTAATATTTACTTTGCTACAACAAAATTTACATTAAATTTTCTATGAATTTTTGACATCAGGAGAATGCAACCAAAGTAAAGTTGCAATGAATCTTATGTTATATACTATATTCTTGTACTTTTAATATTTTATAAGTTGTAAAATTACATAAAATTTACTTTCCTTTTTTTTGTAAATCTTCTTGAACTCTTCCAATGCTTCAGATTTCATAATGACGAACTTAATAAAGCCTTTTGGGAAACAGTAAAATTATTAACTATATTATACACATTAACGATGACAACTGTACGAAAGACAAAAAATAAATTAAGGATAGAAAAATCAATCTATTGATTTAAAATAATTTACAGTCATTCAAATTCAATAAACTAAACTGTGCTTAATTTTTTGAACAGAATAGAAATTAAAATAATGTAGAATAACGCGTACAGTTTTTGCCACGTTCATAATTATTGGTACCCTTTGCATTTTGTTAATATTTAATTAGGCTTTTGTATAGTTCAAATCATTTAAAGGATGTTAAGCCATTTTAATACACTTTCCTTGCATGCGTGGCAACTTTCATGTTAGCTGTCTCAAATAAAAGCAATTACAAGAGTTTTTATGTTCATAAAATATAATAATTTCCAAAGAAATAAAACTTTAGTAAAATAAAATATGAAAATATTTCTTATGTGCAAATGTTTAATTTAGCATAATTAATGTCAGTAGTGTAAATTATTGTCCTCATATGCAGTTCACGATGAAGACTTAGGTGAGGATTAAATATGATAATAAGTATCAGTCAACCAGTATAGTACTTAGTATTCAAGTAATGGTTACATTTAAGAACAGGTTTTATATTTTACATCCTATCAATTACCTGTGTATACTTTTTGTTTCAAATTATTGGATATTGCCAGATATTTTAATACTTTACTGCTAAAACGAATGTACTAACAAACGCTCCGATTAGTCAAATGATTAAAAACGCAAATATTAACTTTGATCCCTTCAATTAATGCAACAGGTTGTTTTTCTTATGAAAATAATGTGTGTAGGTTTCTTTTTTTTTCATATGTATGTATACAATCATGTGCATGAAAATAGCAGTGATCTTACATTTGCTGAAATATCATTTTATACATTAAATAAAAGAAATGCAAGTTTGTTGAACTCCTTATGCCTATATGTTATATAACTGTAACAATAAATAAATTTCTTAATACCAAGGAGAAAATAAAATTGTTTATATTTTAGGACAAACAAAATAATTGTGCATTAAAATAGTAGCTATGCCAAAATACTAACCAAATGTCATTTTTACTTAGTTAATTGGATTGAAATACTTAATAAAATGTTGCTTGACCTCTATTGCTTATCACCCTTGACACCTGTGGGGTAACGAGTTCGCCAGTTGCCCACATATCTCTGCTATAATTGATTGCTATTCGGCTTGGCATATTCTCCACAGATCGTCAATATTTTGCGGCTTAGCAGCAAATACACTCTTTCAAATCCACCTATAAATTTTCAATTGATGATAATTTTGATTCATTTTGGAACCGGATACTACAAATTGCTACCAGATCTCCAGCTTCATATGCTCTTGGTTTCTTCGTTGTCCAATTATAGGTTTTCTTGTTTTCTTTATACAGCTTCTCCATTTGTTCCAAATTCTTCCCTTTCCTCAAAAATAACAGATCTCCAGCTCCATATGCTCTTGTTTTCTTTGTTGTCCGATTATAGGTTTCCTTGTTTTCTTCCTGCACCTTCTCCATTTGTTCCCAATTCTTTCCTTTCCTCAAAAATAATAGCATACCCCATTTCAATAATGTTTTTTAGCTTGGTATCGTCTGATCTTGACTGGCTGATATGGCTATTTAAAACCTTTTTTAATTTTCTAACATGCTTGTACCAAACTTGATTTTCTATTGTCAATTTAGTTAGAGTGGATATAATAATGCGATTTATGTGCTCCATTCGTCCATTTCCTCTAGGAACACCAGTCGCCATATGCGATGTTTTCCCGTCGTCGCAATATTTTGAAATTCTTTAGATGTAAATGTGGTTCCTCTATTAGATATTGTTATTATATGATTTCTAAAATTCTCTTTTTGAATTTCAAGCTTTTCCAAAGCTTCTCTCGTAGTTGTAGCTTTAGTGGGGTATATCCAAACAAACTTTGTAAAGGCATCGACTACAACTAAAACATAACGATAACCTTTTCCGATAGATGATAAAGGACCTAAATGATCTATGTGACAGGTTTGTAAAGGAACTTTACCTTAATAATCAGATTTAGAAAACCTTTCTGTCTGCCATACTAGCTAGGATGTAAGGCGCACAGTTTGTTATTAAGTTCTTTAGTTTTCGTCACTGCAAAGTGTCAATTTTCGTAAGCATTTCTTATAATTTGATGTAACTAGTAGCTTTCTGCCATCTTCGTTTTTTGTACAAGATCTCTTTGTCCAATTGATAATCTTCATATTCTTGGCTTTCCAAAATTTTTATTATAAATTTTAAGTGATCGCCTTCTCTTTTAGTTTCTTTTAATGTTTTCAGAAAGTCTTTGAACTATCATCGTTACTCGATTTTTACTGATAGCATTACAGTGCCTCGTCCGATTCCCTGATCGATGTTCTATTTCATAATTGAACTCTTCGAGAAATATGGCCCATCTCGCCACCCTTATACACAAATCCTTTTTATTTATGGTAATGTAATAATTTTAAATTTTATTCTTAAAAGATATACTAATATTATATTTCTAGCTCATAGTTATGATATTTTCTCTGTGCATCATAGGTTTTTCTGCTCCAAAAGTAAACATCATCTTTTTGCAACAAAACTCCTCTAAAATTATCCTAACATGCATCCACGTGTAGTTCAGTTTTACGATTATAATCAAAAATTTTTAGGACAGGTTCACTTGCTAACTTTTTCTTAAGCACATTAAAGGAAATTTTTTCTTCTTCGCCGACTTAAATTCTTTTTTCTCTTTCAAAATGTCACTTAAAGACTTAGCTATCAACGCATATTCCTTTACATACATATTTCCTAAATATCCTACTCTAAAAAGTTCTGTACTTGTTTCTTAGTCGAAAATTCTGGAAAATTAGTTACACCAGAAACTTTTTACCGCATATTTTCACTGTGCTATCTTCTACTTTGTGTCCACAGTATTTAGCTTTCGTCATCATAAATTGGCACTAGTGAATGGCACAAACCAAGCGAAATTCGTATAAATTCATACTGAGCATTGGGCGTAACGAATGCAGTATGTTTAATACTATCTTTATCAACTGGCACATGAAAAAATCCATTCTGCAAAACTACACTCCAAAATATGTTTGTTAATTTGTCTATTTGATCTCCAATGTTCGGTAAAGGAATCTGTATCATTCTGTTCATTTTTCTGTAATCCACACAAAGATAGGTCCATCCATCCTTTTATACTAAAACAATAGTAATAGAACAATTTGATACGCTTGGTTAATTCCATCTTGCAGCCAGATTTTTATTTGTTTGTCGACTTCCTTTTCTTCAGTGTTTGAGAACTTTTGAGTCGTTGATAAACTGGTATTTCGTCTTCAAGGATAATTTTAGTGGGTATCTTTGCCTCTTTTGTCTTGTTCGGATTATAGTCATTGTGTAGCTAATATCTTGTGAAGAATTGCGCTTTTCTAAACTCATTTTCCAACTTAACTTTCAATGTTATAAAATTTCAATGAAGTTATTTCTCTTTCTATCCTTATAAAAGAAAGTGCTTCTCCTTTTAACAATCGCTTTGCGTATACTAATTGTTCTATTTCATCCCATTTCGTTAACAGAGAAGTCTGTTCAAATTCCGTTATCCATCTAATAACTGAAGTCTTTTCCGTCATTGAAGGTCTGTAAAGTTTATTCCACATCTTTAAACGAATTCGAGAAGGTAATATACTGATTGTATCGTCATTTGCTTTATTCAAATTTACAATTTAGTTTTCGTTATCAACCTCATCGTTATCGTCGTACGCGTTAGATAGTTTTTCACTTAATGTCGACAAATTACTTGGTTTTTAACACAATATCTGGGGGACGCGTAATCACTTTTTAAATTATTTTATTGAATAACAAACAATTTTAAAATGTAAATAATAATAGTTTTTATACCTATGGTATAAGAAAAATATAAACGGATAAACTGATATAAACTATAAAATAGATGGGTAATGAATAATGAATTTCCTTTTTGTCATATGTACAAGTGGGTAATAAATAAAAAACAACTTTTCGTATTATTCTACTTTTTAAAATTTTTTATTATAATTGTGTATAGCCTACATTGAAATTCATCTGAACCAGGTAGCTTTTGGAGAATTCTGTTATTAATTCTATTATAGTTGAATATAATATAAATAAAATATTTTATTATAGACGCTTTTAATTCTGCTAAATATTTACATTCTCTAACATCAACAAAAAAATCTTGTAAGAAAAACCACTTACTCAAATTATTTACTAAGAATTTTGTGTGTAAACGCTTGCAGAGAAACCATTTAATGGGTATATGAAGTTTATTTAAAATTAATATAAAATGTTCATTGCATTTTACTAATAAACATCCATCATATTCCTTTAATTTAATAAATATTTGAGAAGGTGCATCTCCATGACACATTGTATTATAAGAACATACAGAAAAAGGTTGCCCTTTTTTTGAAACGTACCCACTAATATATGACGAGGCATTCAAATTTACTTTTGAGAGTAAAAGTTGTGATGGCACCAGGAAATTCTTCGGTTGAATCGGACTGTGTTACTTCTTACTTTACAAAGGTGAGTAATTGTTTCAGTCCTTCGGATCGGTACCCTCACAGTTCGAACCCTTAGAATGTCAATCAACAAACTTTTGAAATAACGTGTAAAACAAGAACAAGTTGGATTGGTATTACGACAACTGAACTGTTTAATTGATTCTTGTGTTAAAATATTGAAAACAAAGATTGCTTAGAATTTCACTGATCATTTGAAATTCTTTTAAAGTAAGGATAATATCGATGACTGCAGGACGAATTCTATCATTGGGGATTTTCTTTTACAAAGTTCATGCTAAATAAAACATCGATAGTTTTATTCCAAAACTTTGCCTGCGGTGACATTGTTTTATATTTTATTGGCAATCTAAAATTTTTTGCTGCACAAGTATATTCAGCACCTTTATTAATTGTGTCAAATAACTTGTCTTGAAAACTGCATAAATGAGCTGTATCTTTTCCCTCGATATACAATTGCATATATTTTTCATTGTCGATAAACACCAGCAGCTACAGAGGCATTGAATACTTGTGTACAAAGAGGAACTTTAATTTTTTAATTTTGTTTGAAATGACATTAATCGTAGAAAGTTTCGGCATTATACGCAAGTCTCCCATGCTAATGTCTATATTATAGGCATCAATAAAGTGAGGCTATTTTCCTGTTCTTTCTACCCCATCTATTTTCAATTTCTTGGTTAAAAGATTATTCCTGAAACTCTTCAATAGATGAGTAAGATCAAATAGATGAATCAGTTTATTGTTGTCTATAATAATAACACTTCTATAATCACTTTCTTCACAAATGGACGCAATAATTTGTAAACGGCATTCCGTAGGTAGTTTTTCTAACTGCGGGTTTGAAATTGCGGACGACATCGGCTACAGGTATTGCTAATTTACAAAAAGTATATGCAACGGGTTGCTTCCACTTCTTATACACCCCCTTTAACATCCAGACCTGTACATGGTCCGAATTTTCAAAAGTACGTTTACAGCTATCATCACGGAAACCTTCTACCATATCCTTGTTTTTTGAGTATTTTAAACTCATATATTCAAGAATACATAATTTGTGAATCTTGGAAAGGTATTTCGTTTTAACCTCTAGGTTATGAAATAGATTTTCATATATCTGGTCCTATGCGGACAGATTGCACTGACTTCTTTAGAGTGGGAACACTCGGCAATATAAACAGTTTACTTAAAAACCTATAATTTTTGTTACTGACAAAAGTTTGTCATCAAAGATAAAACGCTTCCCGGTTGTCTTTCTATTGTAGTTCCTTAATTGGGAACTGAAAAACTTTAGTACAAATGAATCCTTTTTACTTTTCGTGAAATTTTCATTAAATTAAGCAAATCTCTTACAATATTTTTAAGGTTTTTTTTTTTATTAATATTTTTTTTACACATTCGTTTTTATTTTGGTGTTCAATGTTTTCAATGGTGGGTGTTTGGGTAGGTTTTACTGTATGTATATTTTTCTTATAGAGTAGCATTAAAACGTAATAAATGATTTAGAACTGAATTTACTAGGATCTATATAAAACTATTATAGAACTACTCGTAAAAATCCTTTCCGTCAATTTGGTACTTTTCTTCTTAATATGGGATCAAGGGCTTTCTTGTACTATTGCTTCAGTTATTACTTGAATCAATATCTGCTTCTATGGCACATTTTGATGTAGATTAAACATTATGAATGTTCTAATATCCCATTGGTGATTGGTTTTATATTTTCTTTATTGGTGCGCGAAAGTATTGATTCTAAATTATACAAAATAATTTTTATTATAATTACATCTACTAAGTGATTACTTAAATATTTAATTTACCTGGTAAATAAAGTATAGCATTTGGTGTCAATCTATCGTTTCGTCTTACATATTTTGGCTCAAAATGCTCTCTGCAAATGGTAAATGCATCATATCATTTATTATCAAGTGTCAAATTCAACAGCTGAGAATTCCTCGTAGCATTAATCCAGTGTTGAAACCGCGACGATGTCGTTTTTGAAAATTCATGAAGTATCTGAAAATTTAATTCGCCGTCAACCGTTTGTATTCTAACAGGATAATAGTCCCAAATATACAAAAACTTTCTAGAACTGAAAACAGCAAAAAATAATACATACTATTGTTTTTTGTAGATTTTTTGTTGCTCGCGTCCTTGATTTGCCCACTATTAAACTTTTCAGACGATTTTCACTGGAAAACTAAAGATAGGCGCCCACAAAATTTTGTGCAGTTTTGGGCGTATTTACAAAAGACTTTTGTAAATTGAATAAAAGAACGTTCAGAATCTACAAAGCCAGATAAAGTCAAGGCTGAATATATTGATGAAAATATAAATCAAATACTCTCTAATATCTAATTATTTATAAAATGCTAAACATACGTTTGTTACTTTAAAAATTTAAAATAGAATAAATAGAATAGTAGAAGATAAAACTTACGTTTAAATGATTACTTTTGTTATTGAATATATTCGTTTTTTTCATTGTACTTTTTATTCATTTATTCTTATTACAAATATTATACTAGCATTTTGTGTATATCATCCAGATAATGAGAGAATAAATAAAAAGATTATAAAATAATCCAAATGACGTCAGAACGCTTGGTAATTCTCATAACTTTTCGAATCATACTCTTACAAATTGAGATTAAAAATGTATTATTTTGTTATTCCACTAATTTTATTTTGTCTTTAACTTATCTCCTTTTAAGCTGCTTGGGGTTATTCAACGATTTGATGAAATCTAAGTAAGCATATACTATTTAAATTATATAATTTAAATAACAAATTTTGGAAAAAGAAATAAGAAAATCCTTTTTTTCGGCTTTATCATTTAAATTTGAAAACGCATTTTTCGGTATTCAACTATGGAAAATTAAGAAAGTTCCAACTTTTATTTTCCTAGTATGTATTATGATTGCAAAAATATATTTATAGCTTATCAACATTATATTGGTACATTTATCACAAACAGTTTTAATTATTGTATCAATTATATCAATTTTCTAGAAATTATTAAAATCTATTTATAGAAATATATAAAATGATATTTTAAAAAGAATAAATAAAAATTTTTTTAAAGACATGGTTATATATCTTGCATAAAGGACAATTACAATCTAGTATGTTATTTTTAATTAGCTTTATTTTATAATACTGAAAATATAATTTTGTACATTTTATGTGCTGACCAATTACTGCACAATAATCATTTGAAGTTTAACAATGGGTATAAGTTTATTGTTTTTTGTTATCGTTAAATAAAACCGTGTAGTCGTTAAAGTAAATTGAGTAACATTAAAAAGTTGAGTAACATTAAAAACATACGTGTACATATAAAATACACCAAAGAAATCCACACTTATTTACAAAACACAGTATGTTAAGTTTATCTTGATAAATAAAAAAATTAAATGTACGAACCGATATGCTGCTCACAGTACTGTATATAATGACAAGTACATATATTAAATGCAATATTGTTTCTTTTTTTGATAATTACAAATCTGCATAACATACATAGTTTCAAATAATAAATAAAATAAAAATATCCAGAAATTTTTTAAATAACAGTGTGTGACGATAAATCTTTACATATATATTTATAACAAGTTTTTTTGTTTCTTATTCTTATTCGTGATATGTTTCAAAATGCTTGGCAAATTGTTCTAAAAAATATTGTTCTTATTGGACAGGCATCTACACCCATTACAATCTTGCCATTCTTTTCTTTGCTAGTTTCAGAAAATATCACTAAAAAAATACTGAACAAAAACAAAGCTGAATAAAGGAATAATATAATAATACCTCAGTTGTACTATCTGGAAAAAAGTAATACATTTTGTTCTTTACTATTAATTATTGTCATTTCCGGAATAATTGGGTCAGTTTTAAGTATGTTAATATAATACCAGAAATGCAAGGAGTTCGGAAATTTTAAATTTACCTATGAATTATTGTTTACCCCTTTAAGGTAAAATAATTTTAAAGACCAATGAGCTAACTAGTTTAACAATGTATGTGCTGTTACTTCTGTAAAACTAAAATTAATAATAAAACACCTTTGTATTAATAATTTTAGTGAAGTCATTATTCTTCCATTTTCTTTATATACGATGTGTTCTTAATAGTTTACAAAAATATTCTTATTAAGACATTAACACATCAGTCAAATAAAATAAATTATTATATTGCTGATTAATATTATTTATTTATTTTCAGATCCATGACTTTTCTACACCGCTACTGTACCTTTCAAAGGAATGAACCTTGTTCATTACCGGCAATTGTTGAGATGATTGCAGCTTTCATGAATAAAAAGCCTGAAGAAGTTGCTTTAGCGACAGCGTTCAATGCATTAAAATTATTTGGATTGTCTCAATGATTATTTCTCTGTTAAACTTGTTGTATACTTTTTTGCTTTCTAATTTTATCAATATTTATTTTTGCAAATTATTTTCGTTAGTGTATTAGGTAATGACATAAATTATATCCTATTTTAAATCTTGCCGATTATTTGATACATACTAGTTTTCATTTTATATAAATGAATCATTTAGTTTCACAATATCGTGAAATTTTATAATTTAGTTGTAATTTAAATATACATACATATATGCCTAGAACTCTAGGAATGCTTAAATTATATATTTTTATATCTACGTTTGGTGCTACTTATATTCTTTATTTCGTGAATATCTTTTTACATACTTTCATTTTAATTATTTGCCATGTATCATAAATCTTTGTGATATTATGTAATGTAAAAAGGTGCCTTAAATATTTGTTAAATAAACGAATTACAAATACTTTATTTAGTTTATTTACCCGAAGTAATTTTCCTTTCAGTATTTAATTTGCTAATTGTAGTTTTCCATAATATTCTAGACGTTTTTAAACAAAGAAAATCAATAATAAAAATGTAAACATGACAAACAATTGTCTTTGTCTGATTATTATTTTCATTCTAGTAAATTCTAGAATTTGGACTATAAGTTGGCAACAAATATCGATTGCCAACATAAAATACGTTTTTAGAGTTATAATATGCGTTTTAGTAAGTTAATTTCAATTATATTCCAGAAAATAAAAAAAGATTTATGTTATTTTTAAATAATATGTTGATTAATTTACTTTCTTTTGTCTAAATTACGAAAACTTAATAAACTTGTACAATTCAGTACTTTGGGTTCGAGGCTAAAAGTAGTGGGGGTAATAGGAATTATATATAGTGGGACAAGTCTTGATCATCGCCAGTATATTTTCAAGAGCGAAAATAAAGAGCGTAATATATTATATCAGTGTTCTAAGATTCGAAGGCAATATTTAAAATGTAAGTTTTATAATTTTATTTTATTGTTGTGTATAAATACAAAAAATAAACTTTTGTATAGCTATTTGACAAAGTGTTTAATTTTAAACAGATTAACAAATTTTATTTCATAATGTCATTTCATTTGTTTGTTTAATTTAACAAAATTTTAACTGTTTTGTTGTCATAATTCATCCCGTTTATACTAAAGGTATATTATAGTTTGATTTATATATTTTTTCGAAAATACTTAATTTTCTTTGTTAATATGTTTTTTATTTTGTTCACCATTTGTAAATGGCGGAATGACGCAGTACATTTATATTGATTTATCATTGATGACGTGTATTTTTTTTCCTTTAAGTAATTTATATTATTTTTTTTTTATAGAATGCAGATCTTTGTGAAAACTTTGACTGGTAAAACCATTACATTAGAAGTCGAACCTTCTGATACTATTGAAAATGTCAAAGCAAAAATTCAAGATAAAGAGGGCATTCCGCCAGACCAACAACGTTTGATTTTCGCTGGCAAACAGTTGGAAGATGGTCGCACACTTTCTGATTATAACATTCAAAAGGAATCCACCCTTCATTTGGTATTGAGATTAAGAGGTGGTATGCAAATTTTCGTAAAGACCTTAACTGGAAAAACTATTACTTTGGAAGTCGAACCATCTGATACCATTGAAAACGTAAAAGCTAAAATTCAAGACAAGGAAGGTATTCCACCAGACCAACAGCGCTTAATTTTTGCTGGAAAGCAATTAGAAGATGGTCGTACTTTGTCCGATTATAACATACAAAAAGAATCTACTCTCCATTTAGTGTTGAGATTAAGAGGTGGAATGCAAATATTTGTGAAAACATTAACTGGTAAAACTATTACTTTGGAAGTTGAACCATCTGATACTATTGAAAATGTTAAAGCAAAAATTCAAGACAAGGAAGGAATCCCCCCCGATCAACAACGTTTAATTTTTGCAGGAAAACAACTTGAAGATGGACGCACTCTTTCTGATTATAATATTCAGAAAGAATCTACTCTCCATTTAGTATTGAGATTAAGAGGTGGAATGCAAATATTTGTGAAAACATTAACTGGCAAAACTATTACATTAGAAGTGGAACCATCAGATACTATAGAAAATGTTAAGGCTAAAATTCAAGACAAAGAAGGAATACCTCCAGATCAACAACGTCTAATTTTTGCTGGTAAACAACTTGAAGATGGACGTACCCTTTCCGATTACAATATTCAAAAAGAATCAACACTTCATTTGGTATTGAGACTGCGTGGTGGAATGCAAATATTTGTGAAAACATTAACAGGAAAAACTATTACTTTAGAAGTGGAGCCATCTGATACAATTGAAAATGTAAAAGCAAAAATTCAAGACAAAGAGGGTATCCCACCAGATCAACAACGCTTAATCTTTGCCGGTAAACAATTAGAAGATGGAAGAACTCTGTCTGATTACAACATTCAAAAGGAATCTACTCTCCATTTGGTATTGAGGCTTAGGGGTGGCATGCAAATTTTTGTGAAAACATTGACCGGCAAAACTATTACACTGGAAGTGGAACCATCAGATACTATAGAAAATGTTAAAGCTAAAATCCAAGACAAAGAAGGAATACCTCCAGATCAGCAACGTCTTATTTTTGCTGGTAAACAACTTGAAGATGGCCGTACTCTTTCTGACTACAATATCCAAAAGGAATCTACTCTACACTTGGTTTTGAGATTGAGGGGTGGAATGCAAATTTTTGTTAAAACTTTAACAGGAAAGACTATTACATTAGAGGTGGAACCATCTGATACAATTGAAAATGTAAAAGCAAAAATTCAAGACAAAGAGGGTATACCACCAGATCAGCAGCGTTTGATTTTTGCAGGCAAACAGTTGGAAGATGGCCGCACTTTATCCGATTATAATATTCAAAAGGAATCAACTCTGCATTTAGTTTTGAGACTTAGAGGAGGTATGCAAATTTTTGTCAAAACTTTAACTGGTAAAACAATTACATTGGAAGTTGAACCTGCTGATACTATAGAAAATGTAAAAGCAAAAATCCAAGATAAAGAAGGCATCCCTCCAGATCAGCAACGTTTAATTTTTGCCGGCAAGCAGCTAGAGGATGGTCGTACACTGTCCGATTACAACATACAAAAAGAATCTACTTTGCATTTAGTGTTAAGATTAAGGGGTGGTATGCAAATATTTGTGAAGACTCTTACTGGTAAAACTATAACTTTAGAAGTTGAACCATCTGATACAATTGAGAATGTGAAAGCCAAAATTCAAGATAAAGAAGGTATTCCCCCAGACCAACAACGTTTAATATTTGCTGGTAAACAATTAGAAGATGGTCGCACTCTTTCCGATTACAATATTCAAAAAGAATCAACCTTGCATTTAGTATTGCGCTTAAGAGGTGGTATGCAAATATTTGTTAAAACTTTAACAGGTAAAACTATTACTCTTGAAGTGGAACCTTCAGATACCATTGAGAATGTTAAAGCTAAAATACAAGATAAAGAAGGTATTCCTCCAGATCAGCAACGTTTGATCTTTGCAGGAAAACAATTAGAAGATGGACGCACTCTTTCCGATTATAATATACAAAAAGAATCTACTTTGCATTTGGTACTTCGTTTACGTGGTGGCCAATAAAGCTGTTTCAATAAACATTCTTGATGTATAAATTAGTATTATTTTTAATTACAAAGAGGCTGTATTTTCTTTTTTACTTTAAGCATTACACATTTAATGCACTGAATAAAACAATAAATATACATGCACATTTATTTCCTGTTTTATTTTATAGGCTAAGATTAGTAGAAAACTTTAAATATAATTAAATTAATAGTTAATCAAACTTGGAAATTACTTTCAATTTACGGTTTCAAGAAATTGTTAAAATTATTGCATTAAATGAAAAATATATATGTATTAATCACTAAATATATGTAAATATTTTGTTCAAGAATTCAGTTTGTAGTACACGTTTTTGTTGTAGTAACATACTGAAGCAAATAATGCAGTACTAATTGCACTACTTAAGATTAACTATTAAAAATTTTGATTTCACAGATATCTAGTTTGACATGAGAATTCAGGAGCTTGATCAAGAATACAAAAATATTTAAATTCAGTTTTTATTTTTAGAAAGATTATATTTATTTGTGTTTTGAAATATCCAGCAAAATTTTCTTTTGATATTCTTTGGCTCGTTTCTGTTTAAATGTTTGTTTTTCATTTACATATTTAGGCTTCTTCATAGAATTAAGTCCATTTTGTATTAAATCAATAGCCTTCTTCTCTGGAGGTATGTGGATATATCTAATGTTCCTTCCTTTAACATAAAATGATTCGAATGGATACATATTACCTAAAAAAAACTTATTTTGTACTTGATATAATACATATCAAACATTACAAATTCAAGTTTGTTTATTAATTATTAGTCACTGTTAGCATTGGTATTATCTCCTCCCTGTCTATAGCAAATTTTCAGATTTAGTTATAACAAAATATGGGACATATTTTTGAACTCATTCAAATTTGTGTTTGTGTAGGCTGGATTTAAAAAATTAAGTATCTGATGAGGCTAGTTAATATTGTCCTACGTTTTCTGTCCAGAACCGTACAATATATATTATTTTCTACAATACTTCGAGAAACTTAATTTTGACTTTGTTTTGTAATTTACTATTAAAAACAAAAAATTACCTCTACTATTATAGAAATGGCAGTCTTCCATTTCTATATTCATATATCCATCAACATCAGCAATCTTCCCTGTTACAGTTGATTCATCTCTTAGATCAATGGTTGTATAATTTCCTTCTAAACCTTTAATTACACATACCACAGTATTGAAAAACCTAAAATATTCTCCTCTAGAATGCTTTCGAATTGATGTAGGTATATCCATTGTTTTCTGTCCGGAATTATATTAAATATAAACTGTTTAACCTGCAAATGTGAAAACTATTTTTTTTCAATCAAATTACTGTTTTCTTAAATTATGTACATTGTCTTTATAGTAGTATTAAGAAAACTGCATGGCTAGTTGAAAAAATTGTATATTATATTAAATATATTACCATTGGTCAAATTGAAATAATTATAATATCACTTAATTCTAATACAAAATAAAATAATATATGCTCATTATTAATAACATATTATTATCACTAACTATACTTAAATTAATATAAGCTTGTTTTTAAACTAACTTCTCTTTTGACAATTCATTATTCTTTATGTAGTTAGGCGCAATCAATTAGAGTAAGGATGCATTTAGTGGGAATGTTCAACAAAACAGGATTACTCTGTCAAAACAAGTTATTGAAATAAGAATGACCTACGGCCATTTTGGGAGTCTTACACTAAATTTTCGTAATTTATTAAAATATGCACTGGCTTTTTCTATATTTTCGTTAAATATGACAAGAATTTGAAATATTTCGAAAATTATAAACAATATGTGCAAATACTTTAAAATATCAATTTGCGTATATTAAAGGATAGAAGAATAAAGGAACCAGTTAGTCCTGCTTCCTTTGTTTATCTATCCTTTATTTCATAAACGATACATAATTTCATTCGAGTTATAATTAACTGAATGCCCATAACTAATTTTTTATTACTGTTAATTGTAAGTCAATATTCAAAATGAAAATGCTAATTATATTAATATGTAATATGTATATTCAATGAAAATAAAAAAGGCCAACTTCAAAAACAAAAATGGCTTTGAGTACTTTGATATTTCAGTGGGTGCTTGTTCTACAGAAATTCACAAATATTGTCATTGCCGCTCGTATAAAAATGTCTGCACGAGTCGCCTTTTTCCAATAATGTTACAACTTATTCACATGCCGTACTTAAATGATTAAAAGTATCGTATTTTGTCACGTGTATTTATCTAGTTTTTTTTAAACTACTTATGCTTGTTTTACAGAGCAGTACATATAATAAACTTAAAAACCATGTAGTAAAGTAATTATTAACTACTGCAAGGGAGGGACAGCCTCGCTTATTCTGACCAGGAACGAATCACATAGACCATCTTTAGCAAATCTTTCTTGGCAGTTCAACTGGTTTGGGCGGTTCAAAAACTTCCTAGTCTCCCCGGTGTATATCTTCCTCGCAGCTCCGTGAACAAAATTCGACAATTCATCGATTCACAAAAACTGAGGAGGATTCCTGGTCCCGACGGGGTCTTCGTTGTAGGTCTTAGAAATCAGCTCGATTTGGTTCTGGCCGTCTTGACGTCAGTCATAAATTTAATTCTACAACTTACCTGTTTTCCTAGCGTCTAAAAGACATCTGTAGTGGTAAACGATCTCAAGCCGTCGAAGGGCCCACGATTTCTCTATAATTATCGATCAATAGGTCTCCTTTCGCATCTCTCCAAGATAGCAGACGCGGTTGTCTTGGAAAGACTGCGAGATAAAGTCGATGGGATGAACATCCTTTCTGTCAAACAATTTTGCTTTCGATCCGCCCTGTCGATTGACCTCCAAGCATGTCATCTATCGGAGGCGACCAGGGATAGATTAAATAGGAGGGAGACATTATCGGTCGTGTTCTTCGACATCGCTGCGGCTTTTGACCTTGTGTGGCAAGATAGGTTGTGTCATACGATGATCATGTTCTTTAACCCTCTCACTGTGAGATTGATTAAATCATATCTCCATAGCCGATCATTCTTTGCACGGTTGAATGAAAGCAGGTCAACAGTCAGACCGATCACAGCTACTGTTATACAGATATTGCTTCTGAGCCCTCGGCTCCTTATAATATACACCTCGGATCTTCCGAGAACTCAGTCTATTTATTACGTCATATATGCGGATGACACTGCACTTCCGAGTGGGCGGCCTATTGAGAATTTTTAATCGATGAAGACAAATGCCAGACCCTCAGAATAACAAGGAAATTATATCTGCCACAAAATTACATCGTGTTGCGAGAGACCTGGGTTGCCTCAAGTATCTGGGTGTCCAGTTTAACTCCAGTCTGACTTTTGAGAAATAGAACCAGACACGGACAACTTAAGGAACCTATGCATAATATTTCTCTGCTTTAATACTTGCTAATTGTAAACCATAATGGAATAATTTCTAGTAGATTATTCCATTGCATATGTATATATAAATGACATATTTTAATGTAGTTTTGTTAAGCAATAAAATATACATATGTCTTAATAATGATTATAGTTTTCAATTAACAAGTATTAAAGCAGAGAAATATGACCATAGGTTCCTTAAGTTGTAAGTTATTATTTTGAAGGAAATAATAAAAAAGAAATTATAGAAGCGATTTTCTTATAATTATTATAAAGTCTATATCCAAGTTATCGATTGCAATTATTAAAAAAACGAAAACAATTGAGAAAAGAAAATAAAAATTTCCAAATAACCATTTACTTTTATTGCAATTGAAGATGGTTTGACGTATAAACCATTAATACAAAAGAGAACTAATACAAAAATTTGGAGCAACAGAATCGGTAGCGAACAGAAAAAGGCATGATAATAGGGTAGCACTGGACTTTGGCATTTATCAACACGCAAAGTCACAAACCTGCATATATTTTAGTCATCCAAAATGAAGATAATCCTACAGCTTAGTGAAGCTGGCTTAACCGAAAATTTGCAAATCAGTGGATTGGCAGACGTGGAACGATTGAGGGTAACTTTTCAAAAAATAAAACAAGAATTTCAAAATAGACTACTATCGCATAATCATTTTGATCAGTTCTTGTAAATATTGTTTTTTCAGTTTTGTTCGTTTATTCTAATTGTAATAAAATACTTTAAAATACTACTATTTCTAACGTCTATCTAGAAGATTAAAGACTTATTAACAGTTTTGTTAGTAATGTAAATCAAATTTTTAATTCTCTATTTTCTAAATCATTAAAAATGCAATGCCATATTTCATTTAAAATTTGGAAGGGTATCGTGGAGGTGCAGCTGGAAACGACATGAGTAATTCATAGATCAAAGCATGTTCCTTTTACAATAAAAGCATACAAGTTTTTGTAAATTTTTATGTTAGTTTCTGAAATATTTCAGGTGAATAGTTTTCAAACAATTATACCGTATAAATTGAAGAATGTGGTCAACATGACTTCATCTTAAAGATCTAATACCTCATACACTTTTCTCCATAGATAGTATCTGGCAATTGAATTAAAGCCGTCTTCTGATTTGAGGTTGATTTTCTCCATCATTTATTGAGTTTAGGAAAGGCAAAAATACAGTTTTAATAAGCTTTTTCTTTTGGCCTTCATTCATGGTGTTCTCTACAAAATACGCTATTCGCGGTTATGCATGAACAAATCATAGCTGATAGTGGGTGTTTAATTTTTTTCTGTACAGCGTCATCAAGTTAACACGCTCCGTCATTGCTTCGAGTCGAGATTCATCATTGAAGATCACCTGTTGCAAAGAGAATATATGCGACTTGTAAAAATAAGATTCATGATAAAAATTCATGCTTTCAAGAAATGATTTGCTCATGACAAAATTTATATTAATTTACCTTTTACCAATCTTCAATCGTAAAATTTCTTTGCATTCTGCCCATTGCATGCGTACTTACTTTATTTTTGGTGTCAACAAAGGTTTCTTGGCTGGTCTGCTACATTTGATACCTAGCGGCTTTCTTGCAGAAGATTGTCTATTTTCGAGTGCTGTTTTTATAATTAGTCGGTCATCTCTCTTAGTGGTTTTACAGACACCATGGCAGTATCTGCGGCCGCTCGATGTTGATGGAATATTTTATCTCTGCTGAGAAACTTTTTACATTATTTCAATTTGTCTGTTCGCATATATGTCTGTTTTTAATAAAGTCTCTATTTCAATTTTATCTACTACTAATATCTTTCACTTTTTCCATTCCGAATAAATTATAAAGCTTAAAAATTCTCCAAAAAATTAAATTAATAATTAAATTCACAATATATTTCCTGTGTTTAGACCTTAATAGAAGGTACCTGACCCAAAATCGATAAGCGAAATTTCCTGATAATACAGTGGTTGTTTTTTCTGGTAATAGATCCTCATCAAACAACTGCATAAATCTGATTCAATAGAAAATTTGACATATATTTAAATACAAACGGCTTGTATTACAAATTTCTTGATACGCATAGGTGGTTCTAATTCAATTGACAGGTGCTGTATGTTTTAAATGATTTGAAGACGATGTGGTAAACTAGTTCACAGAATACTTAAATGTGGATAGACAATGAAGAAATGAGAATTAGGAAATCGAGTATGTGTTAATTTTAAATGTCTTAAAATCATATTCAAATAAGCATTCACTTTATTATGACTCAAATCAAACCCAAGGAACAATTTTTAAATTTCGCGGAAGTTTTGAGTTGGTAGTAGTAAAAATAAAGGTCAGCTATGATTTCAATTCATTCAAGAAATTAGGAAATAACATGTTTTTAATGCGTACGGTTTTCGTTTTAATTTTGATTTTGAAATATACACCTTAATTATTAATATTCATGCTGTAATAAAATAAAATATAATTTTAGATGTAGTTATTTTTTCCTTGGGCAACTTAAAACACCCGCGAAATTTAAAAATTGTTCCTTGGGAATGATGTGCTTATGAAATAAAAGTTATGTTAATTTTATTTCCTTTACTTATAAAATATGTAATATGCAAATTGGTGCTTCAAAGTATTTACCCACATTGCGTAAAACTATAGAAATATTTACAATTCTTTATATCTTTAATGAAAATATAGAAAAGAGTTGTTACATGTTTGTTTCAATAAATCCAAAAATTTAATTTAGATTTTGCCATCAACGTTACGACTCGCAAAATGGCCGAAGTTTATTCATATCTGAACAGTGTATAGTATTTTTTAGTCGAGTGTCGTGTCGTGTTGGATATTTTGTAGTTCAGTACAATTCGTGAAGTTAATTTTTAATTGGCTTTTATTGTATGGTAGGGGTTATACTTATCATATTGGAAAAGCAAAAACAGTATTTGTAAACACCGAAAAGAAACTAATCGTTAAATAAATTCAAAAATTTATGTTTTTAATAAGGTAATTCTTGTACTAATATGTGGAAATATATAGCGGGATCTATTGCATTTGGTTCATTAGCTTATGGTGTTATGTGAGTTGTTATATTCGGGTAAATTATACCTCACATTGTAAATATAATTGTAGACGTTATTTCACCGGTAGCAAATGTAAATGTAATACAAGATTAGATGGTTTGGTTATTATAGTAACTGGTGCAAATTCAGGTATTGGTCGGGCACTATCATTTGAACTTGCAAAAAGAGGTATTTTTTATGTTATGTAGTAATTTATTACTGATTGGTGAGGATTTGTAGGTGCGACTCTTGTTTTGGCTTGCAGAAATATTGATGAAGGTATAAAATTAAAAAAAGAAATTCTTGGTGATAATTATAATAGGCAGCTTCAAGTATATGTTAAATATTTAGATTTAAATTCCTTTGATGATACAGTTAAGTTTGCTGAGTGCATTAACAGTGAATTTGATGAAATTTATGCTTTAGTTAATAATGCTGGTGTGTTTTATTGTCCACAAGGATTAACTAAGGATGGGTTTGATGTAACATTTCAAACAAATTATTTGGGTACTTTTTTCATTTAAGTTGTTTTTTGTTTGATATTTGTTTAAGTGATTGTTTTTTAGGGCCTTTTGTTTTAACTCATCATTTAATGAAAGTATTAAAGAGAGCAGTACATTCAAGAATAGTTAATGTAGTCTCTGAAGCTCATCGATTTGCCAATATTTATGACCTTAAGGCAATCACTAAATGTCAGAATGAATTTCGTTCTCATTATAAAGCATATGGTGTTTCAAAATTGGCACTAATACTTTTCACTCAAGAATTAGCTAAAAAATTGAAAAGTGAGTTTTTTTTTATTTTAAAGACATATTTTTTTCATGCATGTTGTTTTTACTTATACAGTTGAGAATGTAACATAACAGGTATGGTACAAATACCAAATGTTTATGAAAGAAAGTCAGAATATCGATCATAAATAAATATAGGATGACAAAGTAATTATCAGTAATATTTTAAAGTATCATTAAGTGAGAGTATAATTAAAATCATTAGCAGATAGTCATCCTACACATGCCCAATTCATTTTGAAAAAGATTACTGTGGTCAGATAATGTAAATTAGAAGAGTAATATGAATGCATTTCGTATATTGAAATGCTTTTTGGTTATGGCGCGAAAATGTTCGTCGCAGAGATCGGTGTGCTATTGGGTAGATAAATTTTCTTAAATATACTCAAAAGTTGTTTATTACTAGTCTGGTTATCATTGTTAACACTGCAGCAGAACCAATAATGTAATGCGTAGAAGAGATGTTTCGAGGTGATAGATAAATAAAAAGTGGTGCATCTGAAATAAGAAGTTCTTATGGACTAGCTTACAGCATACAGCAAAATTGCAAATTTTTTTGTAATATATGTTCAAGACTAGTATCTAGACAACTAGAAGATAGCAATTAAAGAGTTTCACACATTAACTCTTAAGATGCTGATAAAATAACTGGATAAATTTATCAGTGTTGATGAAGATTATTGTTAAAAAAGAACATTTTTCAAATAAGTGTTTTAGTGAATATTCTCTTAAATATTCATTTCTGATCTATATGGCGACTCACTCTTTTTATGGATTAATTTTATTTAATATTGAAAACCAACTAATAGTGGTAAAAAAATATATTTTGTACTAATTACTTAACTTTGAAATCAATGTAAATATATGTATTGTAGTAATAATTTCAGAATATCATCAATGTTCAAAAGTTTTGAAACAGACTTACATTTATGTTTTGAAGTAATTAAATTATTAATTATAAGATTAAATTTTGCAAAAAAATTTGTTTGAGTCACTATTTTTTCCATTTATTAAGCATAGTCACTTTATCACATAATTATATCAACTTGCGTAAAAGCTCTTTTGTTTCCTATATAGCTGTAGTATTTCTTTTAAGTTAAAATTATATTGGTTTGATAGTATATTTCTAACAATTGTATATTAAAATTTATTTTGAAAAAATTAATTGTTCAAATTTCAAAGGTAAATGTTTAATGTACATCTATCTTTTAAATTTGTAAGATTAAAATAAACAGTAAGAAGCACTTAACCCGGAATTTGGCAGTTTAAAAGTTTATGTGTATACACGTTTTTTTTTTTTACTAAACTTAATAAGTAATACACATTTTTGACAAAACACATTTATTTATAATTTTTTAAAGTATTGCCCTCCATAGTAGATGCATTTTTGTATCCATGAAAACCAATTTACCTTGTTTATTTCATTTTTGAATGCGTCAATAGCTTCTTCGGCCAGTGTAAACCGTTAACCTCGTAACTTATCCTTTACACGTGTAAACAAAAACAAATCATTAGGTGCCAGATCTGGACTATATGGCGAATTACCCATTATTTCAATGTTTTGAGCATTCAAATACTCAATCGTTGAAGCAGCAGTTTGAATCCGAGCATTTTCGTGAAGCAAGAAGATCCTTCCTCTTGGACGATTTTCGCGGATACTTTGGAGAATTAGAGAAACAAATTGTAGTTCAGCATTCTATATTAACAGTACGGTTCTCGAGTGCTACAGCGAAAACATGCCCATTCTCCCCAAAAAAATATAGCGACTGTCTTCTAGTTTTAACTTTTCTATCGAACAACTTTTGTCGGGGCCGACAAACGAAAGATTGAAACTGTCGATTGTTTTTTTCAGGACTATACTCAGTATACTCATCACTTGTAATGATACTGTACATTAGACGAAAAGATTCATTAGCAAAGTGATTTAATGTATATGTGCACTATCTCAGACCATCTTTTTTTAGAATTGGAATCAAATGGTGGAGAACCCAACGAAGACTAAAAACTTATGCACTTTTAAATGTCTCTGCACCACCACTTTCCGATCGCTAGGGAGCATTGCTCGACACCAAATATCCGATTGATTTCCAGAAAACATTTCTTCTGGCGTAGCCACGTTTGAAATTCAGCTTGATAATGATTTTTGTTCAATTCCTGATTTCTTGTGCAATTGATTATTTTAAATAATTGCAGTTTAAAAATACTCAAGTATATATTTAAGATTCTAGACAAATATGTTAAAACGTGAAACAAAATTTCTACAAAATATCGTGAACCACTAGAGAGACTTATCGAAAGTAGAATAGGCCTTGTAATGGGTGTCCCAAAATTAACGCAAGATTTGAATATGTCGCCATTTGTGCAGTAAAGTGTTGGCAACCCAAAAAAAAAACAATTCGACAGCTGACAGTTTAGGGTTAGTAAAAATGGAGCGTTACACGATAGAACAATGTGTCTTCATTAATGAACAATATTTCAAAAATAATGAAAGCCTGGCGGCCGCAGTTCCAAAATTTCATACAAAATATGGTCGGAATAGTGTTTTAACTTCGTTAACTGTGAAGAGATTAATTGAAAAATTCAGGGAGACTGGATCCGTTGGAGACGCCAAACACACTGGTCGTCCAAAAACAAGCCGTTCAAATGTCAATATCGAAGCAGTGCGTGAGAGTGTCTGTTAAAATCCAGGAACTTCGATTCGGCGTCGTGGACAAGAACTGCAAATTTCAAGAAGCTCTCTACAGCGTATACTCACTAAGGATCTGTGTCTCCATGCTTACAAAATTAAATTAACACAACAACTGAAGTCTAATAACCATGCACAGCGAAGAGAGTTCGTTCAATGGATTATTGAACATCAACAAATGGATGCTAATTTTTTGAGCAAAATCATCCTAAGCGATGAAGCACATATTCACCTTGATGGCTTTGTTAATCGCCAAAATTGGCGCTTTTGGGGTTCTGAGAACCCACATGTGATTGTCGAAGAACAAATTCATTCGCAACATGTCACTATTTGGTGCGGATTTTGAGCTGGAGGCATAATTGAACCGTACTTTTTTGAAAATGAGGCTGGTCAAGCAATGACTGTTACTGGTGCTCGATATCGTGACATTATAACGCAGTTCTTTCTGCCGAAATTGGATGATATTGATGTGGCCAATATGTGGTTTCAACAAGACGGTGCCACATGCCATACAGCCTGTGAAACAATTCAATTACTGCATGAGACATTTCCAGGTCGTGTACTTCCGGTAATCAGAATTGGCCCCCTAGATTGTGTGATTTAACACCATTAGATTTCTTTGTATGGGGTTATTTGAAATCAAATTTCTATGCCAGCAAGCCCACAACCACCCGTGCATTAAAGGAGGAGATTCAACGCTGCACCAACGAAATTCAGCCACATTTATGCATAATGGTCATGGAAAATTTCGACAAACGAGTGCGTATGTGCATGCAAAGTCGCGGAGGCCATTCGCCCGATGTGTTATTCCATCAATAACCCTTTCCTATATACTTTATGATTCAATAAAAAAATAACAATCAAAAGACTAAAAACTGCGTTTCCTATTTAACTCATATCTTGCGTTAATTTTGGGACAGCCTTTATTTACTTATAATTAACTTCAATTGTATCGTATTTAATTGCAGTATATTTGTTCAGTACACTTAATATGAGTTATAACAAATTGTCACATGACACAAAAAATTGCATAAAGTTAGGATAAATAAACTCGATATTAGGCTTCTCACAAATTCGAAGAAGTTTACTCGAGTATCTGCGATATCCAAGAGAGGAAAATGATCTTTTTTGAAGCTACGGGTGGTGAAAAGTAGATTATTTGTGACAAAATGGACATTAATCAGAGGAATCAATTAATTCAAGTGTGTACTGTCGACAATTAAATATTTTGAATAAATCCATCATACAGAAATGATCAGACCTCATTATCGTAAAGAAAAGGTACACAACACGAAATCACATATTTGATCGTCCACCAAAAATTATTAGATCTTGGATGGGATGTGCTGCCACTGGCTTAACACTTTTATTCGTTTCGGTCGCTTAAAATCTGCATGGTGTAATGTTCGACTCAACTAATTATTTAATCTATATTTGCCAATGTGTTATACTTAATTTTGCAATTATTACTTCGTAACATGTACAGTTACGCAGACGTTTCGGCGAATCGATAATGGAAGGAATGCTTATAGGGAAAATTATTATAGCGAAAGTTTTTTTTAACAAAAATGTCATGCAATTTTTCTCTTTATATTCATTTATCATTGTTGCATTTAATTTTGTTAATGTTTTGCAATATTGCATTTAGACACAGTTATCTATACGGTACAGTGTTAAGTTTTTTGTATATTATGTAAGAAGACTTCTGATAAAGTATTAACTTACTCATCATACAGTATTAACGTAGAATTTAAATTCATCAACCGTTTTAATAAAAGTGTTAATTTGATGTTTTATTCATGTACAGTCGGGACTAAGTTACTTCCAGATGAATCTGGGCAGGTACTACACACCCCTAACGTGTAGTAATTGACTGAACTATTGAATAGCAGGTACCAGATCCGTATTGAGAATGCTTATATATATATTGGGTCTGGGAAAAAGTTCGTGGCGTTTTTCCCGATAGATGGCATTGGTTGCCGATAACTAAAGAACAACAAGTCACAGCGACACCACCGACGGCTCGTTTTTTAGATGACCTTCCGAACGTTAGTTTGAGCGTAGAAACATTGTAATCGGTGCAGTGGTTGGAAAGTTATTCGCACTTGAAAATGGAGAAGAATAATGAGAAATTTCGCTATATTCTGCAATATTATTATGATAAGGGGAAGAACGCTGCGCAGGCTTGTGATAAAATTTGTGCTGTGTACGGTGAAGGTACTTTATCGAAATCTGTTGCGCGGAAATGGTTCGCTCGCTTTCGTTCTGGAAATTTCAATGTGAAAGATGAGTCGCGCTCCGGTCGTCCAATCACTGAAAAATCTGATGAAATTCTTGAAAAAGTCCAACAAGATAAGCATATCAGCAGTGTCGATATTGGCATGGAGCTAGGCATTGACCACAAAACTGTTTTGAACCATTTACACAAAGCTGGTTACAAAAAAAAGCTTGACGTATTTCCTCATGAGTTGAGCGTGAAAAACATGATGGACCGAATTAACATCTGCGATGCGCTGCTGAAACGGAATGAAATCGAGCCGTTTCTGAAACGTTTAATAACCGGAGATGAAAAATGGATTACGTACGATAATCGGAAGCGTAAAAGATCGTGGATAAAGGATGGTGAGCCGTCACAAGCGTTCGCTAAGCCAACATTGACGCCAAAAAAAGTGATGCTGTGTGTATGGTGGGACTGGAGGGGAATCGTCCACTACGAGCTACTTCCAACTGGTCAGACGATTGATTCTCAACTCTACTGTGCACAACTAGAGAGATTACGCCAGGCGATTGAAAGAAAACGGCCCGAATTGATTAATAGGAAAGGTGTTGTCTTCCATCATGACAACGCCCGACCGCACACTTCTTTGATGACCCGTCAAAAATTGAGAGAGTTTGGTTGGGAAGTTTTGATGCACCCACCTTACAGTCCGGATATAGCACCCTCTGACTATCATCTGTTTCGATCTCTGCAGAACTCTCTCAATGGAATTAAGTTGGTTTCAAAAGAAGCCTGTGAAAACTACTTGATTCAGTTTTTCGACCAGAAACCACAGAAGTTTTTCACCGATGGGATCATGGATCTACCAAAAAAATGGCGAAACATTGTCGATAATAATGGAGCATATTCGGTTTAAATGAATTCGTCCACGCGCCATGCGGGGACCAGTTGAATTTTACTGAAAAAACGCCACGAACTTTTTCCCAGACCCAATATATATATATATATATATATATATATATATATATATATATATATATAACTTGGGATAATTATTAAACAAATTACACTTTAATATTCTCACATAAAATAAATAAGTTTATCATTTAAAAGTAATATTAATCTCACTAAAGAATCGCATATGGACAAACAAGAATAACTACTTCAGTTTAAATTTTAATTAAGAAATTAATTTTTCTTTCAACAAGTACCATATTGTTCATATTAACGACATTTCGGGGATTTTTTCCTTCTTTTTCAAGTTATTTATTTAATTGTTTGTCTTTGTCTTTTTTAACCTACAATTTAACGTTTTCATATACACTACCGTTCATATTAGCTCGGACACTCAAATAAATTTAAAAAAAGGGACAGTTAAACAAATTAATGTCAAAACTTAAAATTTATATTGCATTATTGTTTGTAAATATATGTTTATAATGTATAATAATAAAAATTAAAGTAATTCTAACGTTAAATAAGCAAAGATATCTTAAACATTTCGCTCACCTGGGAAACCCCCTTTCGCGTGAAGAGCAGCCCCTACAATTCGAGGCATCTGTTTCACGAGTTTTTCAAGGACTCTATTCGGTATACTATTCCATTCTTCCAATATGTGTCACAAGTGATTTGTTGAGATAGGACACACTTTTCGGACCCTCCTATCCAATTCATTCCATAATTATGCGGTTTAGGTCGGGGCTTTGCGGTGGCTATGTCATTATCTGTAAGGTATTGTTTCATTCGCTATTTAAGAAATTCTTACATATTACTGCTGAGTATTTGGGGTCGTTGTCCTGCATAAACACAAAATTTTCGCCGATTAAACGTAGCCCTGATGACATTGCATTCTCTTTCAATATTTCTAAATAACTCTGCTTTCGCAAAATATCCTCGATTCGCTTCAAGTGCCCTGTGCCGGCGTAGCAAAAAACAACCCCAATGAAGCACAGAACTTCTTCCTTGTTTGACGGTTGGCAGTATACAATCCCGCAGCATTCTTTGACCACTCGCTGTTCTTACAAAAACACGCCTTGATTGTCCAAACACTTCAAACTTTGATTCATTAGTCCATAAGACCCTTTTCTAGTCATCCAGTGTTTAATTTCTGTGTTTCTGCCCATTGTTGTCATTTTTACCTGTTTCCCTGTCGAAGTAAGGATTTTCTTACAGCAATGCGGCTGTGAAGATTTGCAGCTTTTATCTTCTTTTCACCGTAGTAACAAACATTTTTCTTGCACGGTGTCGATTCATTTCTGCGGCGATTTCGTGTGCTGTTAGTTTCCTATTTCATTTACTCAGCAATTTTATACGCTTATGACCTGAACGTGACAGACCTCTTAAACTGCCCTTGCATTGATATCGCCGAATGATATCACTAACAGTCGATTTATTAATATCTGTCTTTTCGGAAATTTGACGCACTGAATAACCTTCTTGATGAAAAGCAATAATTACAGAACGTTTCTCTAAACTTGTTGGTTTGCCTCCCGGCATTGTAAGAAGTTCACATAAAAAATACGGTTTTATCAATGATACGCACGCTAGCAAGTTTATTTGAAAACTAATGCATATTTCGGTACACAACACTCTTTGGGGTGAGGGCAGGTAAGTTTCGCAAGTTTTTTGCTTACAATAAATATTATCTCAAAAATAATCGTATTTATGGCGGTACGGATTATTCCATGAATTACCGCGGTGAGTCATAAAATAGTTAATAGTTACTTGTAGGTGCCCTAATAGATATATTTGCCTGCAATAAATATATTATTTATATTTAAACGCAATTATATTATTTTTTAGAAGAGTTTACTATATTTCATTAACTATCCGAACTCGATGTGAAAAATAAAATAAAAAAATATAAGGAAAAAATCTATCAATAAATATATCTAAAATCTATGTACTGTAGGCTAAAGAAGAAAAACAATTAAATAAATAACTTGAAAAAGAAGGAAAAAATCTCCGAAACGTCGTTAATGTGAACTAGGTGTTCTATTATCCTTGATGATCGAAAACCCAAACCCCAAAAAATAAAATTTATAGTTATAATAAAACGATAAACATATTAAAAAAGAAGTAAATACGTGAACCTTTCTCACTGCCAAGTAAAAATATCGCAACTGTATATCTAGTTCAAGTAGGCTAATAGTCTACAATGTCACAACAGGACTAAACAATTCAGTTTAGTTATCAATGCATTGCAGTTTCTATAGATTCGTAATTCGTGGTCGAATTATAGCTAAATAAAGAGATGAAAACCCAGATACATTTCGTACAAGCTTTCCTTTGCTAAAATTATTACATAACTATTCACACTAGTAGGTATTGTGTGCCTATTCTATAGTAAACCAGTAATTTTTTTTATTATCCCTCCATTCTTTCTTTAATTTTTGTCAATTCACCTTTTATTATGTATTATGTCGTTTTTTACTTTACTATTTAATACAGGTTGGTGAATCGTGAATTTTGTGATTTTTTCTCTACTTTCTGTGGCTTTATTTTTTGTATTCTGTTAGAAACTAGGAAAGCTTGATCACTTGCGATATGTGTCATGGTGTATTACATATTGTTTGTAAGCACAATATGTAAAATGAAAAAATTGTAAACTAATTTTCTGTTGTATAGAATGCACTGACATGATAATATTAAAAACTGAAAACTTAGAAAAGTGGTTAATAATCTTCAGACAGAAATAAAAGTCCACCCTTACGATACTTGTTATGAGCATAAGCTTGATACATCTGATACTGAAATAATTATTCATTAGATCTATTGTCGTAAGAAAACCAAAAATTAGATATTTTCCTTTTTCCAAAGTCGGACCTTCTATTCTTCAAAACGTATATTAGTAAGCTGATGCTAAATAATAATAATTTTTCTTTTAATTTTAGTTATCAATTTCTAGTTTGTATTAAAGTAAATTTATTTAATTAATCTTAATTTTATAAAGCATATATATCACTTTCTTTTAACCCGTTTTGGTTTTTACTGTTGGATGATGCAATTAATTTAAATAAATAAATTGATCTGTTGATCAAGACTATAAATATTAATTTGCAGTGCAAAAATATTTTTTCAATTCTCACAACTGAAAATATGTTATCTTCACATTTCAGATACAAACGTGATTGTAAATGCTGTAAATCCAGGCAACGTAGAAACCAATATATTTCGTAACTATCCGCCTTTGTCTTCTTGGTGGCTATATGCTTTACAATGGCCCATTAGACTGATGATTATTAAGAGGCCGTACCAAGGTGCACAAACCCTATTGCATGCTTTGTTAACATCGAATAGATCTACGGGACAATATTTCTCGGAATGTAAATTATCATTGCCAAGTCCTCTTGCAGTTAATGAATCAGTGTCTAAAGAATACTATAGTTTAACATTAGAGATTTTAGATAGCAAATTCATAACAGAGTCAGAGTGTTAGTGAAAAAGCATATTCAGTTAGATTTAGTCTATACATATTAATTATACTCTATTTACGCAATGGTTAACGAAAATATGTGGGTTTCCCCTGACAAAAGAATTAAAAAAACTATACTGACGTGCGGAAAAAGTGGCTTAAAACCAACAGAGAATTGTGAATGTGTTATTACTATCTCCGATACTACATATGATTCTGAGAAATATAATAAATTGCCAATAATTATTGGAAATAGTTGTAATAGTTTTGAAAGACTGCTTGATATTGTTTTAACCACTATGAATGAAGGTGAATTAGCGAAAATTATATTCAAATTGAAAGATGAAATAGTTGACTTTATATTAGAATTAAAAACGTTTAAATCAAATGGATACATTTTCGAATGGAAAGCAAAGAAGAAATTTGAGTTAGTTTGTGAACACAAAGATGCAGGTGTAAATTTATTTAAAAATATGCAATATGTGGATGCTTCGCATCGATTTAGTAAAGCTATTAAATTGTTGGCTTCAATACCAGTGCCAATAGATGAACCTGTGACTGAAGTGGATGGTTTATCTTTATCTAAGATATCTTCTTTGAAATCCAATTTATATAATAATTTAGCTTCATGCTATTTAAAAAATACTAATTATGATTATGTAATAGAGTTATGTGGAAGAGTTTTAAAGGAAGATGCAATTAATGTTAAAGCATTATATAAGAGGGCTATTTCTTATTATGAAATACATGATTATGATAAAGCTTTGGAAGAATTAAAAGTTGTATTAAAATTAGATCCAGAAAATAAGGCTGCTGCTGAAAAAATATCTCATTTTGTGAAGAAGGTGAATGAAACTAATGCAAGAGTTAATGCTATGGTAAAAAAAATGTTTGTGTAATTTATGTAGCATAATTTTATAATTAAAGAGATTTGCAATGTACTTAATAGAAATGGAAAAAATATTTATATAAAAATATATTTATTATTTAATCATGGTACTAGTGTGTGAACTAATTTCAAAATAATTGAAATTTCTTGTTTATGTTATGGCGAATATATTTATAAATATTTAAAATTTTTTTATAAAAATTTTGTATAGAATGTATTGTGGTATGATTCTTCAAAAATGGTTATAATTTATTAAATATTTCTTTCTTTGAATTTTTATTTTTTTATTAATTATAGATCAAAATACTTTAATATTTTTTAAATATTTTTAAAATTATCATTTTTAGAATGTAGTAAGATTTTTTCCTTATTTGAGATATAGGGTAGCAAAAATATCTATTGTTACAAATTAAGGAAATATTATTTTTTGAGACATTCCTGTGGAAGTTTAGTAGAGCTATTATAAAAGCAAAAATAAATATGGAAAAATCCCATATAAACGGACAATCTTTAAACCATAAAAAGCAGTATTTATTTTTTACATTTCGTGGAATTTCATTAATGTTTGAGATTATATTTGGTATTGTATCTGTCTATCTATATATGTACATAAAACTTATACTGTAAAAAGTAACAAAGTGAAGATTTTAAAGAAAATATAAAATCTTTTAATATAATTTTACCACATTTATACATGTGTTATTTGTTGAAATTAAAGAAATATAATCTAAATTAGTATTTGAAATTGACCTTATGTCCTCTGCATATATTTAATATAATATGTTTGCCTTAAATATCGATTTAGTAAATTAATTTGAAAGCGGTTCAATAATTTTTGTTAAATTTCTTCTCTTTTAATATTGCATACAAATAAAACTGATGTCTATCCTGTAAAAATTAGATTTCATTATAAAGTGTACAACAAACTGAGGAGTCTATGGAGTAATTTAAGTAGTTTGCGTTTTGTTTTTCTGTAAAACACTACGTTATCAAACTAACATCATGTTTACACAATTTTATATTCAATAGGATTGCATAGACCTTTTTATCGTTAAGTTACTATAAAGAGCTATTTTTTTTGTATTAATAATAATATTAGGTGCTTCATTGAATAGCACCATAACAATAAAATGAACCATATCTAAACTAAAAGTAGAGATGATTTGCCTTCTATTGGGTTGGCAACTAAGTACTTTCGGTTTTGTAGTATAAAATAAAACACTTTTTGTTTTAAACAAAGAATAGTTTTTAATCAATTATATATTTTCCATTTTGCTCAATGACCTTTTGCCATCTTTCTTTCAGCTGTATGATTCCGCGCTCATAAAATTTCTGGTCCTTATCAGCAAAAAAGTGAACCAGGTGCGAGTGAAGGTCATCGTCATTTGTGAAAGTTTTACCATTCAAAGAATTCTGCAAACTTCGAAATAAATGGTAATAAAAATTTTTGATAGGAGCTTTTAATAGACTTTAATAGTAAAAAGAAACAATCACCATACAATGCAGTGGAAATTTGATTTACTCAGCTCTATTTAACCATACAAATTTGTTCCTAGTGAATTGATATATGTTTGATACCACTGTGAAAATTGCATATATTTCTATTAACTATTGGGTTGGCAACTAAGTACTTTCGGTTTTGTAGTATAAAATAAAACACTTTCTTTAAACAAAGAATAGTTTTTAATCAATTATATATTTTCCATTTTGCTCAATGACCTTTTGCGATCTTTCTTTCAGCTGCATGATTCCGCGCTCATAAAATTCCTGGTCCTTATCAGCAAAAAAGTGAACCAGGTGCGAGTGAAGGTCATCGTCATTTGTGAAAGTTTTACCATTCAAAGAATTCTGCAAACTTCGAAATAAATGGTAATTAGATGGTGCTAGATCAGGGCTGTATGGGGGATGTGGCATCACTTCCCAGCCAAGCTCCAATAGTTTCCCACGAGTTGCCAAAGATGTGTGAGGCCTTGCATTATCTTGGTGGAAAACTACACCTTTCCGATTTGACAATTCTGACCGTTTTTCTTTGATTGCTTCATCCAGTTTTATTAATTGTTGACAGCAAACATCAGAATTGATCGTTTGGTTCCTTGGAAGCAGCTCAAAAAACACAACACCTTTGTAATCCCACCAAACTGACAGGATGATCTTTTTTGGATGCAATTCAGCTTTCGATGTGGTTTGAGCTGGTCTATCGTGTTTGCTCCATGATCGTTTTCAAACTATGTTACTGTACAGGACCCATTTTTCA